>JARVGW010000161.1:8371676-8386614 GCA_031762495.1 Anablepsoides rubrolineatus
TCATTTTTTCACACAAGTCATGGAACCGTCACTGAGAGAGAAAACCACATGGAGGCCTATATATACCGCTCAGATGCTCATATGTATCATGTCTTACTTATGTCATGAGTACATACATAAGTAAGACATGAGGGATTACGCAATAAGACACATACTCGCTAATAAGACACATAAGAGCGATGCATTGTGGGGGATTACGCAATGCATCATGAGGGCTAGTGGATAATCATAAGATAAGATATGAGGTACACTACAAATAAGATAAGATAATCATGAGGGCTAGTAGATAGCTAGCAATGACTCGCTAGTAAGACAGCGAGTAAGAGCAACTCTCATATGTTGCCCTAAGGCCAGTAGCTAGTAAGAGCGCGCATGTAAGCGCACACAAGGTCACATGTGAATTGACGTGAAGACAAAGACTGTAAGACGTAAAGATATAACGAGACCAAAAGAACACATGTAAACGATGTGAAAAGACGTAAAAAAAAAAAAGATGTAAAGAAGAAGAAGAAAAAAATGTAAAGAAGAAAAACTGTAAAAAAGACGTAAAAAGTGTAAAGAAAAAGTGTAAAAAGACGTAAAGAAGAAAAAAGTGTAAAGAAGTTGTAAAGGAAAAAAAGACGTAAAGAAGAAAAAGTGTAAAGAAAACAAAGAGTGTAAAGAAAAAAATGTAAAGAAGATGTAAAGAAGAAAAAGTGTAAAGAAAACAAAGAGTGTAAAGTGTAAAGAAAAAGATGAAGAAGAAGAAAAGACGTAAAGAAGAAAAAATGTGTAAAGAGTGTAAAAGAAAAACGTAAAGAAGACGTAAAAAGTGTAAAGAAGACGTAAAGAAGAAAAAATGTAGAGATGTAAAGAAAAAGACAAAGAAGAAGAAAAATGTAAAGAAGAAAAGAAGAAAAAATGTAAAGAGACGTAAAGAAAAAGATGAAGAAGAAGAAAAGAAAAACGTAAAGAAGATGTAAAAAGTGTAAAGAAGACGTAAAGAAGAAAAAATGTAGAGACGTAAAGAAAAAGACAAAGAAAAATGTAAAGAGACCTAAAGAAGAAAAAATGTAAAGAAGACGTAAAGAAAAAGACGAAAAAAATGTAGAGACGTAAAGAAAAAGACAAAGAAAAATGTAGAGACCTAAAGAAGAAAAAATGTAAAGAAGACGTAAAGAAAAAGACGAAGAAGAAAAAAATGTAAAAAAACGTAAAGAGTGAAAAGTGTAAAGAAAAAGAAAAAAAAGACGTAAAGAAGAAAAAATGTAAAAAAGACGTAGATTGTAAAGTGTAAAGAAAAAGTGTAAAGAAGACGTGTAAAGAAGAAAAGAAATACGTAAAGAAGACGTAAAAAGTGTAAAGAAGACGTAATGAAAAAAAAGACGTAAAGAAGAAAAAATGTAGAGATACAAAGAAGAAGAAAAATGTAAAGAAGACGTAAAGAGACGTAAAGAAGAAAAAATGTAAAGAGACGTAAAAAAAAAGATGAAGAAGAAGAAAAAATGTAAAGAAGACGTAAAGAAAAAGACGAAGAAGAAAAAATGTAAAAAAACATAAAGAGTGTAAAGTGTAAAGAAAAAGAAAAAAAAGACGTAAAGAAGAAAAAATGTAAAAAAGACGTAAAGAGTGTAAAGTGTAAAGAAAAAGTGTAAAGAAGACGTAAAGAAAAAAAAGACGTATGTGTAAATGTAAAGAGACGTAAAGAAAAAGATGTAAAGAAAAAGACAAAGAAGAAGAAAAATGTAAAAAAGACGTAAAGAGACACAAAAAGAAGAAAAAGACGTAAAGAAGAATAAGACGTAAAAAGATGTAAAGAAGAAAAAGACGTAAAAAAGACGTAAAGAACACATGCAAAGAAAATAACACATGTAAAGACATATAGGAAAGATGTAAAGAAGAAAAAGACGTAAAGAAGAATAAGATGTAAAGAGACGTAAAGAAGAAAAAGACCAGGAGGCCATTGTGAACCACCAGGTTAGCTATGGAGGCCATTTTGAACCAGGTTAGCTGTGGAGGCCATTTTGAACCAGGTTAACTGTGGAGGCCATTTTGAACCAGGTTATCTATGGAGGCCATTTTGAACTGGCCTCCATAGCTAATCCACAGGCTGCTTTTGACAGATAATGTGTTCACATCATGTAATAAGCATGGACAGTTTAACCATTTAGTATTCAGTCCACCATTAAGCATTCTTGCACTTTTTGTTAATCTGCATAAAAACATCTTATTTCTACTCAACATAGTAAGTTTCAGGTTCCAGCAATTGTGTCCATCTGCAATTTTTAAAATCATAATTGTCCATGAAAACATTTTCTCAGTTGATGAGACAAAAGTCCATCCATCCATCCATCCACCCATCCATCCATCCATCCTTTCTGGGTCATGGGTGCCCATCTCAAACATTCACTATGTAAGAACTAGGATACCTCCTGGACAGGTTGAAAATGGGGGCACAAAGGCAAAACTGCCCCCAGCAATTGAATTTATTCTGAGCTGTAAATGTGTCCCACCTCATCCATTAGATAAACAGTCACAGTAATGAGCTGTCTTCTGTAGATCTATCCCACAGCACGTGACTTGTCCTTTTAGACTTGCTTGACTTATGTAGCAGTGAGCTATTGACCTTCAGTGGTTTTAAGGGTTCATGCTGGGAATTTGGTTGAGCTGCAAAATTACCATCTTTGTCTGTTTCCCATGAACTATTGTCTGTATCCACACAGACAGACCTGTAGCAAGAGTTGTTTGTATCTTGTGATCCAGTCTTCACGTTGTTGTGATTTTCATGAGTGTGTTGCTCACTGTTCAAATCACTCTTGTGACTGTGGCTCTGACAAAGCTGATTGGATTCTTTGGGGCTTGGGCTCTGTCGATCAGGCTCCAAACACTTTTCTTCATGAGGTACAAGAGCCTTGTCCTGATTGTGAATATGGCTGTGGTTGTGATTCTTCCAAAACGCTTTACAGAGTTGCTCTAGCTCAGAAAGCAGAGGCAAGTTGATGTCAAGGTGCATCAACAGGTTGGCCAACCACTCTTCTAGCTTTGAAAAGGACGGACTAAAAAGGAAAGAAACACAGTGATAGTTTGTTGGTAATTACATGAATAATTAACATGTAAGTATGTATTAGTCTACTTTGTATTAGTTTGCTTGTGCAGTATAATGCAGGTACTTTTTTTAATTAAATAAATGACCTTATTACTTTATCTGTGGTGATAAAGCTACAAACAGCAAACCACAACACTAGCATGAATAATTCACACACAATGAAATTAACAATAATTTGCCATATTATGTTTATGATATTTACTACCCAAATTAGAAAGACAAAGGAATTTTTTAATTCAAACATATTTTG
The DNA here is from genome assembly GCA_031762495.1 of Anablepsoides rubrolineatus. NCBI lineage: Eukaryota > Metazoa > Chordata > Actinopteri > Cyprinodontiformes > Rivulidae > Anablepsoides > Anablepsoides rubrolineatus. Next base: position 8,375,012 of record JARVGW010000161.1, read on the forward strand.
AACAGCACTATACAACAGTTACTTGGTTTCCTGGCTTCAGCGTATCTTAATTATTGATTGCAAATATTTGTGCCTTAATACCGTTTCTCAGCATCCATGTCGCAACAGAGAACAGCCAATGGCAGAAAGGCAAAGGGGCACTCAGGAGGGTGGTACTGTTGCAAGAAACTTTCTACATTTAGTCCAAAATCATTTGTCCGAGGAAGATAGTCAGGGTCTGCACTCACTCTACCAATAATCTGGAGAAACACGAAGAGAGGTTTTTACTGCTTTGTAGAAAAAAGTAGACATTTTGGCACATAAACATTTCTGAATTCCTTTTTGCTGTCTACTTCTTACCTCACATATCATAATCCCAAAGGAAAATATGTCCACCCGCTCATCATAGCTTTTCCCTGAGATGTAAAAACAGTAGAAAATATGAACCAGAATTTTACTAACAAACAAACAAACAAACAAAAAAACCCCTAACATTTCTTACAAATAAACTTCTGCAAATAAACTCCCATCATGGTCATTAGGGTCCTTTAGTCACCTTTCTGCTATAAACCTTTCAAACTCACCATTGATCATTTCAGGGGCCATCCAGTAGGGGTTTCCTACCACAGTATACCTCTTCCTTCGGTCAGTTCTGCGCAGTTCTGACAGTGAACCCTTTGCAGGCCTTTCCAGAGAAGAAGTTTTGCTCTGATTTCTTTCCTCCATCACCAGTCTGGCAAGTCCAAAATCTGCCACCACCACAGACTGGTCCTAAACCAAACAGATTAAGAACTTTAAGGATAATTGAATCAAACTGTTGACATTAGTTTATCAAACAAAGCTAAGAGGCTTTATCTACTGTGCTACCCAGGCATAAAACATTTGTATTTATATATATTTTAAGAATATGTCCTTATTTATTAAATAAGTATTTTATATATCTCATTGAGTCATTTTCTCACCTCTCTGACCAAACAGTTGTATGAATTGAGATCTCTGTGGATAACATTCATGGAGTGTAGATACGCCTTTAAAGGAAAATAAAAAATTATATTAGCCAGCGTGTCTGACTGTACGGTAAGATTTTCTTTTTTACTGCAACAATCTGATTAAGAAGACTTACCATTCCAGATGCAATGTCTTTGGCATAACCAACTTTTATATTCCAAGGAAAATCGTCATCCTACACAACAAGATTACATCTAGTTCACTTTGTTTGAGGGTTCAGTCAGTGCTAATAGTGACAGCATAAAACCAAATTTTAACTCACCATTTTTACAATGGTCTCTCGAAGAGTGCCCCCCTGGACGTATTCGGAGACGAAATGTATTCTTTTGTCTTTATAAAACAGTCCAATAAACTTGAGCACGTTGGGATGGTCGAGACAGCGCATCACTTTCACCTGTGCAGATTGTAAGGGACTTGCTGCTTTATAAATCTTAAAACATGATATGTTTTTTCTGTTCTGACCACCGCTTACCTCCTTTAAGAATGTCTTCTGTGTTTCTTCATCAAACCGTATGAGTTCTTTCATCACCATCACTTCCCCTGTCTCTTGATGCGTTACCTGGACAGCGAAAAGTGTCGTCACAGCCCTGAGGTAACCAAGCCTTCAACAGAACTGACGGGCCTTTGAGAAAAAGTGAGAGCCTCGCAGTGAGGGGAGGAGAGTAACAGCAGTACCTTGACAGCTTGTCCAAAGCAGCCTTTGCCCAGGACTTCTCCATGAATGAGATCTGAAGGTCTGAAGATGCGATGTGTGCGTTCCCCAGGGTCTACTCGAAGAGACTCTGAGCGAACCATGTCCCTCTTTTGAGAAACAAGTGATAGCGCTCTAGGAGACAGGGGATACTTGTCTATGCTACTGCTTCGCCTGAGAAAGAAAGGACGACTTAGACAAAGAAAAAGAGACATTCATTGACTCCAAGATATCTGACAGTTCTTACCAAATGTGCCTGGATCGAATCCCTGTGCTTCCTTGGTGTTGAGGAGATGAGAGGCTCATCCTTTGTTCATCTGTTTCCTCTTTTTTATTCGGCTCTTCCTCCAGACTCGGGAGCTTTGTGGTTGAAGTAAGCTTGTCATGGAAACAAGAGTCAGGACGGTTGATTCTTTCTGGGGAACTCTCTGATTGAAGAGGAGAATGAGGGTTGTGCTCAATGGTCAGCTGAAGCGGTCTGCTTGTGTCCTGCACGACACGCTCTATCTAGAAAACACAATGTGAAGTTCGATTTGATGGCAGATTATTTTGTATTAAACCACTGCAACCAGCTCTTTGTTGAGTTGATACCTCTTCTGGTGAAATGTTGCGGACAGGAATGCCATTGACCTCCAGTACTCGATCACCAGCTTGGATAGAAGAGAGCAGATCAGGGCTGAAAACAGATGAATCTAAACTAAAGCAGAGAAAAATAAATAAATTGGGTCAGTAGCAAAGAGAATATAGTGTTTATCTTGTGATATGATCTTTGTCCGTAATTTGAAATAATGAACAATTTGTCAGTTGTGATTTAGTTTGTTATCTATTTGCTGTAATGCTAAAGATGTACTCCTAACAGAAGGATGCAATTTCAGCAAAAAACAAAATTTTGCACTAAAATTGAGAAAAAAAAATTGTTTTGATTAAAAAAAAAACTTAAAATAAGCCTAAAATAACTTAAAACCCTGCTGTAGGGAAATGCAATAACTGGAGCTTGAAATCCAGAGACTCACTTGGTCACAGTGACGAGAGGTTTTGTGTCTTGGCTGAAGTTAGTGGCGACAGTCAGGCCTCGCCGGCCAGCTGCGATGGGAGGAAGCGTCACCAGCGCCACCATGTGGGGCCGCTTTGTCAGGGAGATTGATCTCACCCCCGGCACAACACCCTGACAGAAACAGTGGCCGCTGAAATGACGAGAGGGCGTGTATCAATAACGTAGATGTGTGTGAACAGACTCTTTTTGTCTACTTTTCAGGTATGAACTTACCAATAAAGTCTAGAGCGGTCAATAAGCGTGTACGTGTCTCCGTCTCCAATGACCATTTCACAGCTCATGCAAGTGAAGCACTCAGGGTGATACTTTTGCTCTCCTGCAACCTAAACATAAAGAGAAATAGTATTGTTAAACAATAAATAGGGAATTAAAAAAAACATTTAAGTTGAGTCATAATTTTATGAGAAAATTCATTGGTTTCACTTTTCAAATAATGTTTTCTAAAGATATCTCCTGAATTTGTTAGATACATAAACATATAGAGAAATATATGGAGAAAACAAAGAAGCAGGATAGCTTTGAAGGTATTCTTAGTTGATAGCAAGCTGAGATGTGTTGTGGTTGAAGATCACATTTCAGCATGAATCTATTGTAGGAAAAGGATGTTCTGTTTTTAATTGTTTTTTGACAGTGCTCTAACTCCCTTTGTACTGCATCATTAAAAGCATTTTATTTATATACCAATGATTTTTAAGGTACACATTGTATTGACCTTCATTGGGGCACTTTGCTGTTAAATAACTGGTGCTCTGAGTGATCAATAAGACAGCTATTTTTAAAGTAGCTCACAGTCTATCAATCAATTTGTTCCTGTCTGAATGTAAAATGTTTTGAAGCAAGTGAACTGGATAATCAAAGCACAACTGTTACGTTGTTGTTACTGAAACAAAAATGTATTCAGATATGCAAAACAAGGTCAGGCCATGGGGGGAGTTTTATTGTCCTGTTTTTTGCTTCCATTGTAAAACACTAATATAATCTAAAACTGAATTTCATATGGTCTTGTTACCATAATGAGTCCCGTCATGATGGTTTCCTTGCAGCCGTGGCAGTGTTCTCCAAAACGGGACCAGTAGTGCTTTTTGCAGAAAAGCTGTCCCTCTCGTTCGTAGTACCAGTGAGACAGGATGCACCCACATTCACAACACCTACACACAAAGGGAAGCAGGAAAAAGAGACAGAACAAAGAGATGAAAAATAATTGAGAATGGGCTGTCAAACAGGAAAGGCTTACGTTACATCCATTGACGTTTGGTCAACAATGGAAAAAGGGACTTGGAATGAAAGGTGACCCATGATTTAAAAGATTCATGGTCAAAGAAAGATTACTCTTTTGTTTTTCTATGACAGCAGGTGGTAAATTTTAGATATTGTTGACCTCTTTGAGGTCAGTAGATAGTTTCACTTCAGTGGTTTTTCTTTATAAGTTTCTACGAATTTGCAGCATGTTCAGTCTGTACAGCACTTATTTCTTGTGGAAAAACAACAACACAATATTCTAACTTCAAAAATAAAGCTTTTAGACATTAAACAAAAAAACATCACAACCCATTATTCAAGATATTGCCTTTATTTTCTGATGGTTCTCATTTATTTACTTTCAGTCATTTTGTTTTTGTTTGAGGACATCAGAGAAAAAGACTTTTAACAGTATACAGTAGGTCCTACTGTATACTGTTAAAAGTCTTTTTCTCTCTTGCGTCTGTTTCTAGATTATCTCATGTTCTTAGTTTATCTGTCACATACAAACGTGTTCACTATGAACAAGAAACTGTATTTTGGCTTCTGCATCCTCCTGCGGCTCTCCACAGTATATGTAATATGGAGGGTCAAATAATGGAGAGCCGAGGCAAAGAAGTCTACAGGCTTTCAGAAAGGACCACATTAAACACAAAGCCCAAAGTTAGTAACAGAACGATGCAGAAACAATGCACAACTCTTGGGGGATGAGTTTCTCAAAGAATTCAAAGTCTTATTGGAAGAAAGAGGAAGCAAGTGAACATTATCTTATAACTCCAGCAGACGACTCCACATGAACATAGCTCTTACAAAATAAAGACTATATAGATAGAATAGAGACTTGTGACCCCAGCTGTTACTGGTTGAAACATGGAAGCAATGCCTTTTAACAAAGAGAACATTATCAACCATTTTAGAATTTTTAATTCATTGATGACTGCTGTTTTTATCTATTTAGGGGATAAATATTCTATTGGCAATCCTTTTTAAAGTTTATGTAATTTATGTAGATTTTTTCAGCATCATCTTTGTGGTGTTTCCCGACCCTGCAACTTTGGTAACTACTGCGTTAGTTTAGTCCAACCTTGAAATAAAACCCAACCAACCTAACCAAACACTTCCCATTACATCAGAAAATCAATGAAAGGGTAAATTAAAGGATGGTTGCCATTTAGGGAACATTTGTTCTTTATTGCAGTTTGACTCATTGACATTTACTCCTTTAAAAACAGAAACTAGTATCTTGGGTACAACAATAATACAAACCCTGCTTCCTTATCTCGTCAACACTACAGCTGGAGTGGGAGGTGACTTCCTGAACTGAGCACCAATCCATGTTTCCTTTGTCCCAACCTTTACTGGAAATATCGTTTTTACAATAAGGATACAAGAGGATGTCTTAAATGTAGAAGAAAAATGAGGAAAAGCATTTTTCATTAGAAGTATTTTATTTAAAACAGACATTTATTATTTTAGATATTTTTTTATATATACATGATTGAGTGCATCATCGATGTAGTTTTTCATATTTTAACTAAAGTGAGGAACCTTGTGGAAATGTTGATACTCATTAGTCATTCTTTTCTCATGTGGCAACATTAAGTTCTTCTTTTTTCTTTTACTTTTAAGAATTTGTTATTGCCATCTTTGGAACTGTAAAACATACTGTGGGTTTTCTTTGCAAGAAATACAACAGCTTCTTGCAACTCAATGAAAAATGTTGAGCTCTAATAGCCTGACTCTCATTTGTTGCTGAGGAAATAATTAGGTAATAAAGCTTTCATAAAGCTGCCAAGCTTTTTTTTTTTTTGCTTGTTTTGTTCTAATATCTTTGTTATTCTGCTGGCAACGGATGTGGAATCTTTCAGCTTCACAGCTGTAATTCCACTTGAACATCTGGTTGTGATAAAACCCTGTTTTCAGCTCAGTTCCTCTCATATTTGCTTACTTTTTAAGTGTAATCTTTCTTTCTTTCCGACCTTTTGCTGTTACAAGTTTGGCATTTTGTGTGGTACAAACTTTAAATGTTATAGAGCTCTTTATACATTAACAATTAAGACATTAATGGCTTGTTTTTCTGCTTTGCTTCCTCTCTGTGTTGTTTATGTAAACCTGCTGAACTTTCCTCAGAAACCACTTGTAACAAAGGGAAATTAGGCAACAGTTAATGTTTTGTGTTTTAGGCATATTGTGTAAATTCAAGTATATAGTGTGTAAACAAGAACATTCCTGTCTGTATGATCTGATAAAGATTGTTGACAGAATTCGACAGATTGAATCTACTGAGGGCAGCCTCTGGTTTTTATCTTCCTCCAAAAAAACTATTCACTCACATTTAAAGCGGAGCTGGGAGTTCAAACTCCATTGAAGCATGAACTGCTTGTGTCTGTTCTTGTTGAAGCAGGGTACGGTTTGAGGAAGTATACACACAGAGGTTAAGCTACACTTTAGTTTTTCTCTTTTTTCCTCTCACCCTTTCATTCCTCTTATCTTCTGTCTTCAGGTTGTTGCTGTCACTTTCACTTAAACATCTCTTTGAGTTAATATTCAGTTCTTACCGTCCTTTCATTCCTCTCCTGAACCTCTGGTCTCGTCGTGACATCCTGTCTTGCCAAATGACTGATACCCAGCACTCACACACAGTCCACCCAGCTGAGCAGGGATCCTGTGAGCTGCATGCATTCAAGACCAGTTTATACACGCATGCTGCTGACAAACAGGCGTAGTCGTTTAGTATACTCCCCGAGTGTCTGAGGGCTTCCTGTACATGTGTTCCTGCTCTGGTATGAGCAGATGTATGAGAAAAGAAATGACCCAATGACACCAGTCAGTTTCCCCCTGCTGGCTGTTGTAAAAAAGACCTCTCCCAGTCCCACTCTGCTCCACCTTCTTCTTCATGTTTCTTGTAGCCCTTTGCAAGATACGGTTACTCTCCTCTAAACTTAGTCTGAGATGTCATCACCAGGTGGGTGTTGATTGGATGCAAGGTACAGTAAGAGTGTGTTGTATGTGTGAGCTTGTGCATCTGAGTTTTGAAATCAGCCTTGTTCCCATCAGCACAGGAGGCATAATCTATTTATGAACGCTCCAATTACTGCACTGTCAAGATCCCTCAGTAAAACCCTCCATTCAGCTCGCACAACAAAGAGAGTTTGGTCAAAGAACAGGAGAGGGGAACAGCTTAGAGTTAGAATGACTCTATTATGGCAGTTTTGTTTAAAGTGCAGACTATCAAATTATCCATGTGACCTGAGTGATTACATAAGTAATTGGGAGCATGGCAGGTTTTCAACACTTTTTTCTGACATTTTTGATTTTTACAGCTGAGACAAAGTTTTTTTTCCAACAAAAGCAAATTATAACAGCAACATACCAAAAAAGCAGCAATTTAATTATATTAATGCAAACTTTCTATAAACTGAGAACCTACAAAGTGACCAAAAATGGCATTGTGTGTAAATATTTAGAGCATTTCATGTCTCAAGTGCAGCTTCAGGCAACTTGAGTCTCTGTTAGAGAGACTTTTATTCCAAAAAGTGATTTCACAAATTAAATATGGAATATACTGTATACTATATATATCTGTATAATATGAATGAATTACATTGTTTTATCAATTGTCACAGGCCTCTTATATCTAAGTTAATCATTCTTCCATGATGTCATTTGTTGTGAGGTTTTATTGTTCTAATAGGAAATAATACATTTGTGCTTTAAGGGCATGAATTACTGAATGCCTGGCAGTTATTCACATCTTACTATTTGATCCAATCTACTGTGTGTTTACCCACATAAACACTAAATATTGCACCTTTACTGCATCATGTTCATTTGTTCAGAGGTACAAGGAAAGAAGTTGATTCAAATGTAAATTCTAAAAAAAAAAGACAAAACTTGTTTAGAATATTGTTTTACTTGACTTTTCTTTTACTTTTTTTTAGAGAAGTGTTTATAAAGGGCACATTCCTACAGATGTCACGCTCAATGCAATACATTAGTTGTTGTTTTTACCTTCAGGACAACAAACATGCCCAAAACTCACCAATGTGAATCAATAAAGACAACAAATCTAGTTGAAAATACCTTAGCCTTTTTTTAAACTTCAAACTCAAACCACAGAATGGTAAAAATAAAAAGTCTGATGGAAACACAGCTAATATTAACATGTTTGAATTCTTCCTGCCACGTAACCTGAGTGACACAATGTAAAGTACTTCAAATAATAAACTTCTAACCAATCACTGTGTTGAGAATTTGCCATAAAAAACAGGAGCTAAAACAGACTTCAGACAAAAAGAGGTGTTTAGTATTTCAACATATGCAATTCTGTTTTCTGAACATTGAAGTATAAATAATCCTCTTCTCCCAACATTTTAAATACAAATTTGTGAGGATAAATGAGTCTCTTTAAACCATTATTTCTCCTGTTAGTTTAACAACAGCAGACCCAAAGTTTCATTTTTCAATAAGTCGTCATCGTCAAGCTTTTCAAGGAAAAGATATTGATTTAATTAAAGAAGCAACTAATTCTGCTGATGCTTTACTTATTTATACTGAAACAAACTGAAATAATATTCAACCTCTGTAGTGTAATTATATAACATGCAGAGACATGTAGCAGAAATGATTTTATCTTTGAACAAATTAAACAGGTTCTGTGTTAAAGATTACTGGATGACCAGTTCCCCCTAATCTCACTAATAAACTGGTATTATTGTGTAAGAGCTTTCTTACTGGCTGGTGTTTTAACAAAATGCCTGAGGATTAGCTACTCCACTTGTTTTGACACCCAAACACTCTACTTTCCTCAACAGCAAGTTTCATGTAGCACCTAGCACACCAGAAAATATTATTTGCTCAAAATGAGTCAGCGTGAAGTTTATGATTGACTGCTGTCGCGAACCGCCCGAGCTGCAATTTCCTTTTTTTCTCTAACAAAAAAAGCCACCGCAGATAAAAATGTCTACACAAACGTCTGTTTTTGAGTTTTAAGCTTCCTTTTAGCTAATTTTTTGCTTCACATTTAGAAAGATGGTAACATCAACACTTTTCAACAAAAATGAACTGAGTCTAGGAGGTCAGGTCTTATTGGTCATTTCTTTACTTCAGAAAAAACATACAAAAGTGCATCATTTTCCTTATAGTTCATATGAACAGAGATGGTAAAAACACACGTTGAGCTGCATGATAGAAACTTAAAGGCTTGCTCAAGCATATAATAACATTCAGGTACATGTTTTTTTAATCCTCTCGACATCACAGACTATTCTAATTCAAAACACATTCAAGGAAAATGTAGAAGACAAAGCACATGTACTTATAAATCTGTTAGAGAAGTTCACTCACTCATTGAATAAGTAAATCAAACACTTTATAATGCATTTAATTTGCAAAATGAGACTAAATGCATTTCTCAGCGTAATTTAAAATTCTAGAAAACGTGAGCACTTTCAGTGTTTATGGAGGTTCGTCAAAGGAAGGAAAACAGTCCCAGATGTCATTTGAATGCACCGTCATGTGTTTTTGTCACACTACCTCAACATGTAGTTTTAAATGTTTTTATCAACAGAAAACAATCACATCACACTCATAAGACAAATGCATTCTTAAAAAAAAAAAACACGTTACCTAAAATTGTACACTTGAACGTATTTGTGTTGTAAAACTGTGGAAGTATCCATCTAACTGCAGATAAGAAGTACAGAGACATGAACAGGGATCAGATAATTAACAGTTACAACACATTCAAGAAAGCAACATGGATATTCCCCAAATTAACAACTGTCTCCAAAGATTAGCCACATGTTTGTGTTTTGATTTAGAAACTAAAGCTAAATGTTTCAGCTTATCTCCTTAAATGTCATTCTCTAACATGTGTCAACATGCAGACAGGTCTAAAAGAGCCGCCCTGAGGGAGTCTTTGGTATTAGTCTCAGCGCAGAAAAGTCATTCTTACACAAAAATAAAACACAATTATAAAACAGACTTTACTAATAAAAAAAGCTCACTCTTTATTTCAGGTTCTCAGCCTGGAAGTTTGGATCCACAGAAAGTTACACAGTGCTTCATTGATGGAAATAACTTCATAACAAAAATGGTAAAAGCAACTACTGTAAATTTAAAAAAAAGTAACATGTGGAATGTGTTGAGGCCTCAGCTTTTAAGGCAGGTAGGACATCTGTATTCATGCTGTAGCACCACTGTTGTTTCAATGAGGTCACTTCCTGTCTGTTGGTTTCTCACTTCCTCCTCCAGCCACAATAGTTACCCTGACAGCCTCCACCTGATAACCAGAGCACGGACAGTTATTCTTCGTTAGACATACAGCACGCGCGCTGCGCACACTGGCATAGATGATTATCAAAAACTTTGACTAAAACAAAAGGTATTCTATCTTCCCACCATCTTTGTCGTCACAAACAGCCACAAAGTTCTTGTCCTTGTGACAAATTTCAGCAGAGTTTTCTACAGAAAACATAACCTCCTTATGCAACAGGTGCTTTCATTTCTAATGTCTAAAAATAGTTGTTATATTCAAGACTGAATGACAAGAAACTGCAATGCAGTGGCAATTAGTGTGATGATACGGCTCAATGTTAAATGACACTGTGTGATGTTTTACCTCTGTAGCCTCCAGATCCAAGCAAGGCTTGCATAGCTGCATATTTGGCTGCTTTTTGTGCCTTGGCTGAAGAAAATGAAAACTGTGAGACTCTTTATAATTAAACAAGGAATTATCAAAAACATGCAGGATTCATTTATTTTAGTAACAGTATTTACTAAACTTAAAATAATAAAATGTGTATTTGTATGCATTAATATAAAGCCTGAACATTTTTGTTAATGACAGGCTGTGTGTTCAGGTCATTTGGTTGCTTTTTCCCAGAAGACAAAGTGAGTTTTCTTACATTTTTGTCCAGTTCCTGCGTATCCTAGAGAACAATAACAGGAAAGACAACAGTTCATAATGTTCCCAGGAGTTTAATTCATTAAAAAAATCTCAGCAGGAACATGTGTTAATATAATAGTAACAGTGACTGTAAAATGAAAGGATTCATAGTTTTCTCATTAACTTGTCTCTAACTATGCTTGTTATGTTGGCAGTTATGGTCAGTTTTACCTGGGTAGCCTCCTCCAGCCACTCCACCATATCCTGGGCTAGCACCCCCTGCTGAAGTAACAAACAAATTACACCCTGCAAAACCATTTTGGCTCAACTTGCAGACAGACTAATTTTGATCGCACATTGATCGAGATATGATTGTAAATGTTTCAAATATAAAAATGTAGCTCATTATATTATGAAAACACGATTTTTGTCAGGGCTTTATTTGAACTAACCTGGTAAACCACCAGTTCCAGCACCTCCTGGTCCGAAACCACCAGGTCCAGCACCTCCTGGTCCAAAACCACCAGTTCCAGCACCTCCTGGTCCGAAACCACCAGGTCCAGCACCTCCTGGTCCGAAACCACCAGGTCCAGCACCTCCTGGTCCGAAACCACCAGTTCCAGCACCTCCTGTCCCGAAACCACCAGTTCCAGCACCTCCTGGTCTGAAACCACCAGTTCCAGCACCTCCTGGTCCAAAACCACCAGTTCCAGCACCTCCTGGTCCAAAACCACCAGTTCCAG
>JARVGW010000161.1:8509247-8529349 GCA_031762495.1 Anablepsoides rubrolineatus
TACTTTAGTCCTTATAATGTAGCATTATGTTGTAGGCGGAGCTTATTCATCTAATTATCTATGTCCCCATAAGTATGCATTTTGTCAGGTCATTATATTTCAGGTTCTGTTGCGTGTATTTGAAATCTGAAGTGAGCTCTGTGATGTGTGGCTCAAAAAAAAATTTTTGATATGTCTACCATTGCTGTAGAGTAAGCAGAAAGTGGTGTCCCCATAATTCACCATCTGGTCATGTTTGAAAAAAGTGTCCTCATAGTACACATTGACCAGTATGTGTGTGTGTGTGTGTGTGTGTGGTAAGGTATAAGGGGTAGTTACCACAGAATTCAAGACATTTTGAATGCACTTTTATATTTTAAAGCTACCCAAATTTATTAAAAATAATAAGAAAAAAGGCCAGTTGAATTATTGTTAAAACATTTTTTTACATTTACAAATTTAAGTGAGGAAAAAATTGAGTGCTTCTGAAACTTTATCAGTTGGATGTTTTTTTTTTTGTTATTATTTTTTTTTATAATCAGCACTTTTGATGCAGAACGTCGACCTGCTTCACTTTTTTTTTACATCCCTGCACTGTGACCATTGCCAAGTTGCAAAACTTTCATTCAAATTTAAAAGTAAAGGGAAAACCTTTTACTGACAAAAGCCACTTTCAAACGTCTTTAAAACATAATGACTCGCCGCTGATAAACATTCCTAATAAAAACTCCTTAGGCTGAATTACATGCTCGATTAAGGGGAAAAGTTACGTTTTTCTTCAAACAATAACCTCCTGACATCAGGTTTGACAGCTGTGAGAATTTACAAGCATGTAACAATAACAATATTAACCAATATTATTATTAATTTACATATTTCTTGCATCAAAGGCCAGCCCGGGCAGAGTCTTCTTAGAAAAATCGGAGCCTCTGAGAAGATTATACCGGTGACCTCTGGCATACGGGATGGGCATCTGTAAATTGATTTCCAAGAAAACTCAACACCCAAGCAGCACGCCTGTTTTTTTTTTTCTTCGCAGAACTGTTTGTTAGTGAATACTGTTTGAGAAATGACTGTCACTGATGTTTATGAAGTAAAGAGAAACCTGAAATGAGATCCGAGCAGATGAGCGTTGATCTTATCAGTGTTCAGATCAGAGCTACTGAGTCATGTCAGCATTACGTCTGATCAAACATTACACATGTGGTTATTTAAAATACAAATACGAGTTTGTGTGAGTTCATTTCACATAAAACATCTAAAAAAATCATATTTTGCCATAGTAACACTTTTTTGCACCTTGTTTTTAGGAGGCTCAATGTGTTTTTATTTTCCCAGTGGGCCACTTACTGACAAAAATAAGCTGTTTGAACTTTTTATTTTATCAAACTCAATCCTATTAAACCACTTCCTCATCAATGGTATTTCTGTTTGAGTAAAGGAGGCACATCTTTGTGTAACGTCGTCCGTGTTTGGGTGGTCTTCATACCCTGGGTTGTAGAAAATGTCCCCACATTTGCCAAAGATGACTGCCAGAAAGATTTCACAACCACAGATTAAACTAACTCCACAGCTGAACAACATGAAGACTTTGTTTTATCATGAACATCCTCTGTGTTGATGCAACAATATGAGCTAAAGTTTGCCTGCTGGCACAACAAGACTTTACACACGTCACAAGCACTAAAACAGATTTAGTTAGGAGGTAGTTTTAAATAGTTTTAGCATTACTGCGTAGTTTTACGTTCATGTTTAATTATTTTCACATATGGGATTTCTGACAGCTTTACTCTGTTGCAGCTGCAGCTCTTTAGCTTGTTTTGGTAACACTGAAATGCTGTTGAATCTATGGATGTTCCTTCATTTTACATGTCAAACTGAGTTCAGTTCAATATTTGAGAATATTCCTCGAATGCTGCCACACTGGTTCAGTTAAGGAACATGAATAAAAGTGCTGTTCTCTGGCATTAACCATCAAAATCATTTGACTATTCAAAACAGGAAGTGGTTAGATACTGAACAGAAATATCTTTTTCCATTTGTAGAGTGAGGTTTGTCCAAAACAACATGAGGCAAACAGGGATTATTTGTTATCAAGTGTGTGTGTTTTAATTCTACAAGATATTACTGCTCAAAAAGCAGCAAGCTAATATTTGTACTTATACTGATCATTACTACTATTTACTACATGTCTACAAATAACTGTAAAAATGTTATTAATTTTTGTTAAAAATACTTCAAAAAATGTAAAAAAAAATAGAAAATAAAAGACAGCTTTCAGTTACGGTAAGACACGTCATATGTATATAAAATCAAAACTGAAACAAAAACATTGAATCCCCGTTTTTCCTATTTTTGCTGTTTCTTTTAAATTTTTTACATAATAAACTAAAATAAATAAATAATTACCCTGCAGTTTATATTTATACCTTCTTGTCCCACCTGTCCCAGGTGTGTGCCACCTCAGCTTTTTTTTTTTCTTTTACCCTGAACTGGTTTAAACAGGTTCAAACCAGAAACAACAAGGCAGCACATTTGAAATCTTCATGATTTTATTATAAAAGTTACACAAATCATCAGCAGGAGATCTAAAAACAAAAACGTTTGCAGTCATAGTCACTTTTATCACAAAATTTCCATTCAGCTTCCAGTAAATTTGCCAAACTTGCTACATAATAAACAAAAGAAACTTTAATAAAATTTATATATTAACAATAAAATAAAACAAACCCGAACACAGCGACATGAAAAGCAGAAATGTGATAGAAATGAAACATAAAATCATATATCTTCATTTATGGCCCATTCAGCCATTTTGACGTTCATTTGGAGCCTGATGAGCGCTCCGTAGTTCTGTTACTCGGTTTATGTCGAAAGAAAAAACACCTCAAAAAGCTTCGACAATAAACCTCATTCCCTTGCCATCTTTATTTTTCTACTTTTTTAAAATATTCTCTTTATTTTCTCTTTTTCTCATCAGACTTTAAGGTAACGTGTAAACCAATTTATCAACCAACTGTGAAAAACTCCCAAATTCAAAAGTGTTAAAAACATGTACACATCTGCTGCTCTGTTTCTATCAGCATCTGGTTTTTGTTTCGTGTTTCAAAAGTTCACCTCAGTGTGAATTTCCTGAAAATGTACAGATGATCAGGAATAAAAGAACACAAAAGAAGACTTGATGCTCCCCAATCCCTCTTCGGTCCTTTTCCCCTCACACGTAGTCCCTTCTGTTGTAGGAGCTTTGAGCCGTTGACCTTGGGGCAGCCGAGTATCCCATACGACTCTGAGGGGGTATGCTGTACTTCAGGGTTTTCTCTTGCGGTGGGGGGCAACTGCAGCAGAGGATGGCCCCGCCAACCAGAAGCAGGCCTGCGGCAGCCCACCCCAAATACAGCGCTGCTCCAATCTCCATTTTCTGCCCATTGGGGACGATCGGGCTGTAGAACTCAATGATGATGGTGTGGGCTGACCAGGAGACGGGCACAATCTGCGCCAGAGCCGCAAAAATGAACCCCGCTCCCGAGGCGATCATCACCCTTGCCTTAACCCCCTCTTCCTCAATACAGTTGGTGCATTTGGCCCCCATCAAGGAAATGAGGAGCGCCACCACTCCCACGATGATGGCGACAACGGTGAGGGCCCTGGCGGCCTGCAGGTCCTGAGGAAGAGCCAGCATGGAGTCGTAGACTTTGCACTGCATCTGTCCCGTGCTCTGGAACACACAGCTCATCCAAAGACCCTCCCAGTACACCTGAGCGGTGACAATGTTGGCGCCGATGAAGGCCGTGACCCTCCACATCGGCAGGGCGCAGCTGACGATGCACAGAATCCAACCCAGGACCGACAGACTAATACCGGTCAGCTCAAGAGCAAGAGAACCCATTCTGTAGTTTCTGATAAGACTGTTCCACGTCAGAAATCGAAAGTTTTTCTTTCTTCCACTCCTTCGTTCTTCTCTTTTGGTTTTTACCCAGTAAAACACTGTCTTTGTTCTTCAAGCTCTGCTTTGTCGACTTCTCTCTCCACCGGGTCTTTTTTTTTTCAAAATCCAACTGCTTCACCAGTTAATGATTCAAGAAAAGCTTTGTCCACAAATACGACCCGTGTGGCTGTTCAAACGTTTACCAAGGAACTGCTGCTCTCGGCGTGTCCGTAAACTTTTGTATCATTTTATCAGTAAGCGCACAGACCCTCCTACAGTAAGAGATGATTTCACCCATCAAACCAAGCCAATCAGGTGCCTTCTGAGTGCTGCGTGGCCTCATTTATAACCTGGGTGTGTTGGAGGTGTTTTTCAGTGCATTTTTCAAATGAATGTTTTTATGGTTTAACCTTTCGCCCATGGTAGCGTCGGGTGTGCTGGTTTTTATTGCAGCCAGCAGGTAATGATTGGCCGAGGCAGACCCTGTGAAGTGGCTGACAGATGATCACATGCAACTGTTTTGGGCTCACAAACAAGCGTTGCTAACGAAGTGCGTGCAAAATGTATGTATTTGGGACAATCAGCGAGAGAGGGAGTCAGCTCATTAAATGTGAGCAAGCTCTTTTTAAGTTTAGTTGCAATAAACTATGTTTTTATTGTTATGCCTAAAACCTAATGTTCACTTTGTCAGAGGAGAGACATGTGCAATCTTCATTGGGTCACACAATAGAACTGTGGTTAATGACAAACCAAAACTGGCCAAGAATATATTTATAGATGTTTAACTGTGGCCTCTTGTACCTTTGTCCTCTCTTTAGCTTCAAAATAAGGGAGAAAATATTTATGTTTTGATAGTAATGGGGAACTTGGCTCACAGTTTTTATGGTGACATAAAATCATGTTAAAGATTATTCTTAAAAAATAATATTTTATCCCCTTTCATGAAATGCTGAACATAACAGTTTTTAAATATTTGATTCCCAATCTCCTTAATAAACTCATTTACTGACAACTTAATACATTTCACCTCCTATATGTTTGGAGGTCTTTCTATGTCCAGTATTGTCCATCTCTTTTATCTTTATTTATTTTGTAATTTCAGCAACTTTTCTCACTCCTTTTTTGACAATATTGCCCTTTCAAGTTCCAACAAATATGTTTTTGTACAACTTTAAAAGTGAGGTTCTTTAAATTGGAACTATGTGTCTATACTGATAAAAACTAATCAGATGTCACAGTAACTTTGCAAAAATGTCACACCAGGACAGTGGTTTGAGCAGCTAATTAGTTTTGCCTTCCTATAATTTTCTCAACAGAATGACTAATAGTATATTCATGTTAACTATGTTAAAGCCATTATGCTTTATTTCTCTGAAAGTGGGCGTGTTATTTACTTGTTAAGGCCAGGGACGGAGCCATGGGTAGCTAGGGGTAGTGATGACCGCCATAGAAAAAAGTCTTTGGCCACCCCAACCCAGTAAAGAAGAGAAGGACTGAGAAATATGATTAGATCCTCTGCAAATTGCCATGCAGGGAAAATAAAAGACGTTTTCTGGGTGACCTCTGCAAGTCCAGTGATTCCAGTTTGGACTCATCTATAGAAATTATAGCTCCGCCTCTGATTTAGGTTCACATACTTTTACAAAAAAATATTCTAATATTCTATTATCTTCTTTCTAAGGGTTTCATTTATGTCTCTATTCTGTTTTTTGCATTACAACATAAAATATTTATCTAGTGCTGAAGACTTTATAAGGAGTTCTTTTGGGGGTCAAGTAGATTTTGCAGCTCTAGATAAATTTACTATCAGAAGCCATGATTCCATTGCAAATGTGTGCAAAAGTTAGTTAAGGAGAAATTCAAAGAAAAAATAACTACAATAAATAAATTAAATGAAAAAAAAAATAACACTGACTATTTGAATATTTCCCCAAACTGTACAGTTTGGGGAAAGACTTAAATTAAGGTCAGATAAATTATTCCTACCTAAATTTCTGAATTATCCTTCCTGCAAACATGATTTATCTACGTTCCTTTTATCTAATGGTAATCGCTGGGTTGGCTTTATGCTCTGTTGGACTAATATTAAAGAGTGATAATATGAACACGTATGCAAGATAAGTGTGTCAGATCAGCTTCAGTAATCAGACTAAAGTCGTGAGACAATCAGGTCTTAAACTACAATTGTGAATCCACTTCACCGCTTTATTAAAGTCAGTTAGAACTCAAAGAAACAAGAAAATAATTGTCAATTTATGATCTTGTAAATAACAAGATAGTTTCCCTTTGTTTTTGTGCTTATTTGACTAGTTTTGTAGTAATGAAAACATGTAAATATTAATTTAAAGTGGTTCCCAACCTGTTTTCCTCAAAGTCCCCCACCCCCATCTTACTTCCAAGCCATGGTGATCCCTCACTACTACTCACCTCTCCCAGAGATGTGGTCAACCTTTATCTCTTAATCAAAGTGAGTAGGAACAAACCTTTATTTGAAAAGAAAAACAAAAAGAATAAATGAGTTAGAGTGAAAGGATTATTCAAATGCACTTAGTGATTTTAATATAATATGTAATATTAATAATATGTAATATTTAAAATGTAATAATATGTAATTTTCACAACCTCACAAGAAAAGGTTATAAAAAATGTGTGTGTGTAAGTGAAAGACACTGAGCAATAAATATAGAAATGCAATTATGAAAATTGTCAAGAGAGTATTCCCTAGATACCAATTTTGAGAATAGTTTACTTTATTTGTATGAGCCCCCCTGAAAAATCTTTGGCCGTCTCTTAAATAAAAGTCTATGTCCGCCCCCTGCAAACAGTTTATCAAGGCTGTGGGTTTTGTTGTGACTTTTTTATTTTGAGATTCAGACTTAGATTTATTTTGGTAAATTTACACTACAAGAAAAATAAAACAAAATGAAACATGTAAAATAATTGATTAAAAACTGAATAGGCTGAAGCCAAGGCTTATACTTGCCTACTTGAAATCATCATCATCATTTTAGATTTCAGATATTTCATGATTCAGGACTTAAAACAACTAAAGGTATTGTTTATTTTTCTACATACATGAAGCAAAGGTTACATTGCTTAGAAAAAAATACTCTTGCTTCTGCATTTGTAAACACAAACCAACCTACTTCCTTTATTTAATTTAGCATATGCTGAGAATAATCCATCTTTGTGCAGGCAGGTGCAAGGAACTCAAGAAATAAAAGACTTTTATTAAATAAAGACAACAAAAGGCAGAAGTGGTGAAAAAACCCTACATTGAGATGAGTGGGAACACAGAGAGCAACATGAGGAGAGACCTCGGTTTTATTGAGCAGAAACAGCTGATCTAAGTGGAGATTGGGAGCAGGTGACGGTGGCTGCCTGCTGAGAAAAACAGAGGAAGAGATGAGAAATGACACTGGAATATTAACACAAAGGTCAATGTACGAAACAAAGGGAAACTAATCAAATAAAACAGATCACTAAAACTAGAAGGTTAATAAACTAATAAACTAAAGAAATCACGGAAGTAAACAAACCAACAGCTTTAGACAACTTCAGAGACTGAGATCTTGTTTAGTCCACTTGGTACCAAGGTTTATGTTACTCATTAAACTCAGACATGTTTTTTGCAACAAGTGGGAAAATAAAGTATGCCCTAATTTTTTTCTAAATTAGAGCCAGGTAGCTACATATTATTAACTTTCACAGGAGCAGCCTTGTAGTTCTCCTTTCTCTCTGTCTCTGCTGAAAGTTAATCCACCCCTACGAGTTTCACTGTGTGGCTTTTATCTCTCCTGGGAGCTGATAATCGAGTTTCAGTTAGCAGAAGGATTATTCATTTCCTTATTTACTTTTTCACCACGGATGGTTTCTAATTATGAGTTCTGTCCCTACTGCTCCTCTGGAAACACACACAAAACATCTAACCTGTTTAGAAAGATGTGAGAAATAGTATTTTAGATTTTAAATATGAATGCCGGCCTTATCTGTTTGGTTTAAATACCAAGGTAAAGATAAATTCAAGTTGCGTCTGTGCTGGGTGTGAAACTACTGCCAGCCTTCGCAGTAAATCCAGGTGGCGAGGTGGTCGTAAACATTTCACTGCAGAGAGGAAATACTGAAGCAACAGTAACAGTAAAAAGAAAGGGCACAGGACATCCTGATCACATTATGTAGGTCAGAGCTGATATGAGCAAGTCAAGCTTGAGGTGAAAGATTCCCGCCTGAGTTCTTTAAAAAAAAAAAAGTTTAAAGTCTGATCCAAAATTTTGTAGAACTGATTTTGAGAGTTAACAGAAGTAGCTGTAAAATGGCTTTTCTCAGTGGTGGGCCTGATGGATAAAATAAAATAAAATAAGATCTGAAGCTCCAATGTTGAATAGTTTTTGAGTTATAAGCATTTTTGCATGTCCAGACACCCCCTGTTTAGATGGAGCCCCCTCCTCAAATATGGGGTTTATCATAAAACCAATGGCTGGTGCAGTGCCGATACGAAATATCTACATTCCTAAATCCGAATTTCATGTGAAGAAGTATACAATGGCTGACCAAAAATCACTGGAAAAATAAAAAAAGTAAACAGTATGAAAACAGTATGACCCCTGCTTCCCATGCGGGGGTCATAATAAGGAAAATTTAGAGGCTAGGAAGAATAATAATCAAACACATTCTGCTCTTGCTTAAAACAAGATCAAACATTTTTTGCTGAATATAAAATTGTAAGACTTAAACCTAGGACAATTCTTGCAGTGTAGATGTGTGTTTTATTTGTAGCTGTTATGTAAAGTGGTTGCCTCCCCCCCTCCTGAAAGTTTTATAGTCAGAAAGTTACAGGATCTTTAGAGGGGTAATAAAACAAAACACACAAAATTATAAGACCTGAAATTTGTGTGCAACCTCTACAAAAACGCCTCGATTCAATCATCATCAATCTTTACCTCGATGAGGATGTGATGGGAAAATGTAACAGAGACCATGTTACACCCTTCTGTTAAACAAGCTTAACACAATAACTTCATTTTTCCACATGCTGGTGCTCATATTTTGTTTGGAATCCAATATCTCAAACAGCTTCCTTCACAGAAGCGGGGAATATTTCCAATAACAGTATTTAGGTCATGAGTTAGTGGTGATTGTAAACCACAGTTTCAGTTTAATCAGTTTTCTGAACCTGTAGTTAAAAGCTTTTAAAATAATGTGTTGCTACACTTTAACGACACCCCCCCCCCAAAAAACCCCCCAAAAAAACAACCCTCTTTTATTTCTTGTACAGTTAAAGTTTTATGCAGCAGCTGATTTTATTAAGTTCAAACTTAACCAAATAAAACTAAAACAACTTCATGTTTGCAATTATATACTGCCTTTTCTTCTTGTAAGTGAAAATTGAAACTCTGTAGGTTTGTGGTCAATAATCTGACAAGAATGTACTCCACCAAACGCACACAGAGACAGTGAGATAACAGAAATGTCTTTAAAGCAGGAGCTGGTGCCTCCCTTTGGTGGAAGTGCAGAAAAACAGACAAGATGTGAAGCGTCGGATCCACTTATTATTCCACTCTACTATTCCCCACAAGAATCTTATTTCATGTGAAGTTAAGACTCTTTTTTTATTTGATCTACTGTGAACAAAACAATCCTGTAAGTTCACACGTCTGTCACACAATCAGCCTTTAGTTAGATTCGTAGAAGTCTCTCTGGACTTTGACCTCAGCCTTTATACTTCAAACATTCTTTTTATTTTTTTTCTGCTTCGCTGCTTTGGTCTCAATAAATCAGATTTGCTCCTTTGAGAAAAAATACTCAGTTTCAGTTTGAGACATGGCTCTTCATTATTTAAACATAAAACAAATCATCAGGAAAGAAGAAAAATATGTTAATTTGTAACTTTTTTTCATGTCAAATTTTCTTATTTAGTTTTTTGTTTAGATCTCTTAAGTTATTTTAATTATTCAACCCTTTCAGTAAAAATAGTCTTTTTGTATTAGTTTAACCTCATTGCATTAGTTTACATTTAAAAACATGAAAATGACCTTATAAAATGTATTATTTAATGTTTTTTTTACCTAGATGAAAAGACTTTAGCTGTGGGGGTCAATCAAGTCAACTCCAAATGTTTATTAGTTGTTTTTTTCAATGATTACTTTGAGATTTTTTAATAAATATATTCACTGTTTTATAAGAGAGTTTGTTAACAAACAAAACACAAACAGACAATCAGACATATACCTGCTTTCATGGTAGCAGGTGATAATCAGCCTATTCAGTCTTATTTTACTAAAAAAAAACAAAATAACATCATGACATCACTGTAACAGAGACACAACACTGGTGTCTGCTTTAGTGTTGAAAATAAATAATTTAAAGAAAGCAAACTATTAGGTGTCAGTTTGAGAAACTGTCTGAATTCTGAATGAATGAAATGCAATGTTTAACTTTATTTTGAAAAAAAAATCCATTGATTTTTCTTTACATTAACTAACAGAAACATTAGAAATCTAGTGAAATTACTGAAGTTTGTTGCCTTTAACTGTCGAATTTATTTATTTTTTCTTCTCTATTAGATCAACATAATGAGGTATCTTGATTCACAATTAATTGACTTGTTTTGTTTTGGTGACTAACGACTGAGAAAGTTTTCCAAACGTCTGTTTGGTGATGACGTCAGTCTGTTTTGAGCTCATAGTTTCAGAAGGTGCAGGACAACATCACCGGACACACGACCATATTTGGTGACTGTGACACAAAGGATTTGTAATTCAAAACAGAGAGTCAGCGTTCCCATCGGTGAATGACTCCACCCACCTGTTCTTCAGGTGAAACTGTGTGTGTGTGTGTGTGTGTGTGTGTGTGTAGGAACAGTGATGTATAATGGAGCATCCTGGTTTCATTCAGCATTTATATTTGTAAGATACTGTGGTAGAAATGTGTGTTTTATTGTCAATGCAAATAAAAAGGTTTTTAATGTTTTTTGCACAAATTGAAGAAAGAGTTGTTGGGGTGGAGGTAAACAGGCTTGGGGAGTTTTGTGGGGGATGGGGAGGATCTGCACTGTGATGATGAGGGTGTGTTGTTTCCTCCACCACTCCTCCTGCTGCAGGTATATGTACCTGCTCTCTGAATCCTCCGCCACTCAACTCATCAGGGAACAGGAGACGAACAACCTGAGTCGCTTCAACAGAAGAAATTCGACCCACAAAGAGAAATTTAAAGACCAAAAAGGACTTTGATTGAATTTCATCTCAGACAGCAAATCATCTGTTGACAATGGTGTCTACTGGGTTCCAAATCTTGGGCACGGCCCTGGGGATCTTAGGCTGGATCGGCGCCATCATTGTTTGTGCCCTTCCCATGTGGAGGGTTACCGCTTTCATCGGCAGCAACATCGTGACGGCGCAGACCATCTGGGAAGGCATCTGGATGAACTGCGTGATCCAGAGCACGGGCCAAATGCAGTGTAAGATCTACGACTCCATGCTGGCCCTCACCGCCGACCTGCAGGCCGCCCGAGCCCTCATCGTCGTCTCCATCGTGGTGGGCATTCTGGCCATCCTGCTCGCGGTGGCCGGGGGCAACTGCACCAACTGTTTACAGGATAAAACCTCCAAGACGAAGGTGGGCGTCGCGTCTGGGGTTATGTTCATCATATCCGGGGTCCTCTGCCTGATACCGGTCTGCTGGACGGCTCAGACCGTCATCCAGGACTTTTACAACCCTCTTCTGACCAGCGCTCAGAAGAGAGAGCTGGGCGCTTCGCTTTACATCGGGTGGGGTGCCGCAGCTTTGATGCTGATCGGAGGGGGAATGCTCTGCGCCAACTGCCCACCGAAAGATGAAAGTAGATACAACGCCAAGTACACAGCTGCCAGATCCAACATCTCAGCACCAGCATCTTCCAAAGGCTACGTCTGAAACAACCCTGGCACGTTAACTGGGACAAACGAACTGGTGCTTCTGGTGAAAACTCAACACTGATTCTAGTGTTTGAAGCGAGACATGATCTAAGCGTCAAAGAGAAATTTCATTGTCAATGTTGGTTTCTTGTATTTGTGGTTTTAGACTGTATGGATATTATTAAACTTTCCTCACTCACTCTTAAACTTTTCAAATGCATATATGTAAACTCTTTTTCAGTCAGGTGGATTTTTTTTAAATGAACCATGTTTGTGAGTTGCATTGTGTCACATTTGTACTGTAAATAAACATGATTTTGTTACAAAAAACACTGAATTCATCTGTTGTCTTTATTTTCACAAAGCTGTTTCCTATACAATACTTTAAATGGTCTTAAAAATATATATTTTGCTGAACACTGAACAATCTGTTCTCAACTGAATTTTGAACTAATTAACGATCCACTTAAAAAAATACCCTCACATTATTTGAGAAGCATCTTTTGTTGGACTTTCTGGTTGATCAGGTTTGGGTGTGACGGCAAAAAGAAGTAAGTCGACTTCAAACTGCCTTTGTTCAAACTGTGAGCCTTCTGGCGAAACAATTTGAACTTTGTGTACGCATAAAAGACTTTTTGTTCATTTTGGTAGCAAGGTAAAAAATAAACCTTTGTTCAGTGTCCGTTTAATCTTCTAAAAAGAAATTTCCTTTATGTCGAGATTGAGAATTCCATTAATATGTTTTCTTGTTAAGTTAATACATCAACTACCCTGCCTGTGAAAACACAGATTTACCCCTCGTATTTAAACAAAAACTCTTGGGGCTTAGCATTTTTACCCACTGGATATGTTTATTTGCACCTTTTTTCACCCATTTCCAATCTGTTTTTATTGAAACACTGAAGAAAACATGGCTGTGTTTGCTCAAGGCGTGAGCTGACCTACATGCGAGGCTGTTTGGTTGTGTGTTCAAACACAGCTTGCACCTGAAAGCCATTGTTCCCGATCTTTAAACGTTTCTTGAGGTATCGAAGCTTGTATGTCTGGGAACAATGAGCAAGAACTGTGAGTATCAGGTCTCAGGTTTCCCCCTTTGTCTGGTAGAACATTAACTCCACCCTGAAGTCGGAACCACAAACCGTGTCGACTCACTGACTTCGAAGCATCAGAGCAAAACCCCTCAACCAGTACTTGAGTGTTTAATAATTCCTCGAGACGTGAACGTTTTGTGGCTCCAACATGGCCTCTCAGGGAATGCAGCTTTTAGGTATCCTGCTAGCCTTCATCGGCTGGGTGGGCACCATCATCACCTGCGCTCTGCCCATGTGGAGGGTCACCGCGTTCGTCGGGGCCAACATCGTGACGGCACAGTTGATCTGGGAGGGCTTGTGGATGAGTTGCGTCGTCCAGAGTACCGGCCAGATGCAGTGCAAAATGTACGACTCCATGCTGGCCCTGCCTCAGGACCTGCAGGCCGCCAGAGCCATGGTCATCATCTCGGTCATGGTCGGGGTGCTGGGCACACTCATGTCCGTCATTGGAGGGAAATGCACCAACTGTATTGAGGACGAGGCGTCCAAAGCCAAAGTCTGCATCCTAGCCGGAGTGATTTTTATTATTGCCGCCTTGCTGATCCTAATCCCTGTTTCCTGGTCGGGTCACACTATCATCATGGACTTTTACAACCCTCTGCTGACCTCAGCGCAGAGGCGGGAGCTCGGAGCTTCTCTTTACATCGGATGGGGCTCCGGTGGGCTGCTTCTGCTGGGAGGAGGTCTGCTCTGCAGCAGCTGTCCCCCTAAAGACCACGGACCCTACATAGCTGCCAAGTTTGCTCCTTCAAGAAGTATTTATTCAAATGTGAACTATGTGTGAGTCTTTTGATGGCAAAGAAAACATTTCATTTTCACTTGCTTAGTCTTCTACTCTCTCAATTAATTTTCAAATGAAACTTTAAAAAGCACTTCAAAGGAATTTTAAATATCTTAAATCTATGGTTTATTTAGATCTTATTTCATTTCAAAGATTAATATTTTTTGTTGTATTGTTGTTCCATATTCTCCAATCTGAGCATTAATAAAATCTAAATAATCTCATTCACTGTTGCACAATGAAACTCAATCATATGTTTAATCATACATTTCAAATGTCAATAATAAAGTGACTTTATTCATCCTGCTGCTTTGTCTTCATTGAGATTTTACCTGAATTGCAATCAAAACTGAAACTGTTCTCCTTGAGATGATCAAACACTCAGGAATTTAACAAAACAAGCTTCTGGAAATTTACAGTATCTGCCTGAGGTGTTTGCCCATCTGCCTTTGTGTTGAGACACTGATTTAGCGTTTGTGTCAGGAGTGAAATGGATGTCACCAGCAGAGACAACAGCAGACTGTGTGCTTGGATTCTTGTTGCTGAGGAACAGTTTTATATGTGAGAAGAATGCCTGGTTAGAAAGTGTCTGCCCAGTCTTGGCAGGACTATAAACTCTTTACCCAATTCAGAGCCAAAACCTTATTTAATTAAAAGAAAAAAAATCTAAAACCTAAAACTAAGCTAAACCTCTGAAATATTTTATTGTCACGAACACAAAAGAATAAAAATAAATGTGTTTGTGGATGTTGCTGGTTTGTATGTTTCAGAAAGTCATCTAACAAAAAAAGCTAAATGCATTTGTAGTTATTTTTAAAGTTTGTTTTCATTTAGTTCTCAAAAGAAATTAGATATTTTAATTTTTTACTTAAACATTTTTAAAAATCTGCATTAAAATTTGATTTGAAACAATACAAAAAGTACTTTGTGTAAAACTACTTTTGATACAGAATGCACGGTCATTGTTTGCGATTTTGTTTTAAAATACACAACCACTGTGTGAATCTGAAAGCTACTTATTTTAACTGCTTGGGACTGAATTACAACTTGTTAAACAACCCATAATAAAATTAGATCAAATAAGTTGCAAATCATTTATTTACATTTAATGCAGCATTCTGACATGTCAAACTGTCTGTAGAACAACAAATTGTTTTTCTAAGCAAAAAAAAACTGTAAAAATTCCATTTTTGACAAAGGAATTGTTTATTATTCGATCAAAAATACTCTTAAAAATACATCTCACACAATGAACAAGTGCTTCTATTTAAAAAACATTGTAAGAAATATCTTGTAAATTTGATTGCACACAGTTAAGAAATAAAAAACTCCAAAGTTAAAAGGTTAGAAGGTTAATCTGACTTGATAAAAACGTATATACCTCCTGTCTTTCACAAACAGGCACCACTTTTTGTTAGTCAAACAAACTCCTCTCAATGCAAAACCCATCCTGATAAGATGTTTGTTCACTATGTAAAGTCATTTTCTCCCTGAGGGATGCTCAGGTCTGCAGCAGCTCAGACAAACTCTCTCCCAGGCGTTGTGGATTTTGGTGGGGCGTATTTTGGACTGTTGAAGCGATCTCCTCCTGATGGACACTGACAGCACAGCAGAGCCCCGCCGATCAGCAGCAGGCCTGCAGCCCCCCAGCCCACGTACAAACACGCGCCCAACTCTCTCCTCTGAGCGTCGGGCACCATGGGGTTGTAAAAGTCCTTGATGATGGTGTTTGCAGGCAGAGAGACGGTCACGAGACACAGAGCCCCACTCAGGAGGAAGAAAACCCCTGCGGAGATGCACACCCGGGCTTTCGCCGCCTCATCGTCGATGCAGGTGGTGCATTTGCCACCGACCACCGAGAGCAGGAGGCCGAACAGAGAGAAGAGGATGGAAATGACGATCATGGCTCGAGCCGCCTGCAGGTCCGGCGGCAGAGCCAGCAGTGAGTCATAGACTTTGCACTGCATCTGGCCTGTGCTTTGCACCACGCAACTCATCCACAGGCCCTCCCAGATGGTCTGAGCGACCACGATGTTGTTCCCAATGAAGGCAGAGACCTTCCACAGAGGCAGCATGCAGATCAGGATGTTTCCAACCCATCCTAGCACGGCCAGAGTGACGGCCAGAATCTGCAGCCCCAAAGATGCCATGGCTGCTTCTGTCTCTTCGTTTGTCTCTTCAGCTGAAAGGCTTCTCCGGTTGAGAAGTTTTATACGACCCCTGTCTGGGTGGGCGCTCACATGTAAACATCCATCATGCTGCCTTTGAGTTCAGAGGCATTTCTCTCAAACAAAGAGGCCCTGTAATGCCCTAAGAAACACTAAGAAAAAAAGAAAGGAGCTTCAGGAGTTTCACAGACAAAACTGTGCTGTAAAATCAAACATTAGACCATTTTATGGGATGAGAAATACCAAAAAAAGATTTATAATACATTAAAACCTGTTAGCTAAAATTCGAACCTAAAGGTTTTGACACAAAATAGGTTTGAGCTCATTTTACTCCACGCAGGGTTATTATAGTTAACTAAATAATCAAAACTGAAATTGAAAAAAACCTTTTAGTTAACTAAAAGAAATAAAAAATAATAAAATGAAAAAATAATAACCAACTAAAACTGTATAATATTTTTACAAAAATAATTTAAACTAACTATTATTATACAATAATAATAATAACTAAATAGATTCTACCTAAATATACACACATATTTGTGTACAACTTTGTATACTATCCTTCTATATTATGCAAACCAGAGAAATGTATAATTTTAATTGTTTTAAATTAACAGCTGTTTAGACCTAATCTTTTACAAGAAAATTAAAAGGTGCTAATTGTTTGTCCCCATGTTTATCTTCACAACCACTGGGTTTGAGTTTAGGGGCCTTTTTATGTCTGAATTAAATTACTTGCAGTATTTGAGAATGATTAAAGTACTGAAAAAGAAACCAACTTTTGAAAAAGTATTGATGACAAGAAAATTTGGTTCAGAAGGGACATAACATGACTTTTGCAAAGTTCTGTATACATGGAATATAAATGTGCATTTTGCAGTTTTGGTATTAATTAAGTCACAACTTTAAAGCAATTTTGGACTCTTGACATTTACTGGACAACTGTCAGAAAAAAGTACAAACCTGAACAAAAAATGTCTATTCTTCTGGATTGCGGTGCTTAATAAAGTAGCTTAGGTGTCCTTTATTTACTTAAAGTTTGAAATCTCTTGTTTCACAAAGCCATTTTTGTCACATGGCCAAATCACTTTTGTTATAGTGTTTTTTTTTTCTTTTTTTTTTCTTAGAACAGGAATCAGGACAAGCAGGAAACTCGAGCCACAAACTGGTAAGTCTCCTCCCAGCCTCTTTTCTCATACCTGCTGTGTAAAAACACATTAAAAACAACCAGCAGCGTTCACAGCTGAGCCGTGGCTTGTTGCAAAAATGATTTTTAAAGCAACATATGGTTGATCAATTGTCTTTATTTCTTGGGAAATCTTAACCTGTGCTTTGAACTATTTTTGGAGATGATGAAGACTCAGATCATTGGGTTTTGTTTGGCGATCCTTGGCTTTCTTGGAACCATTCTCATCTGCGCTCTCCCCATGTGGAAGGTGACTCCCTTTATTGGAGCAAACATCGTCACTGCTGAGGTCTTTTGGGAAGGCCTGTGGATGAACTGTGTGCTTCAGAGTACTGGACAATTACAGTGTAAAGCCTATGACTCGGTTCTGGCTTTACCACAGTATGTGCAGGGCTCCCGGGGCCTGGTATGTGCCTCGCTTGGTGTCAGTGTGTTGGCCATCGGGCTCAGTGTGGTCGGGGCCTGGTGCACCAACTTCTGTCACTACAACAGGCGGACTAAAGCAAACCTTGGACTGGGAGGAGGAGTGGTGTTTATCATTGCAGGAGGCCTTTGTATCATCCCTGTCAGCTGGATGGCGTACATCATCATCACAGGGTTTTACAATCAGGACACCATAGAGAGAAATGGAGAACTCGGAGCGTCCATATATGTCGGCTGGGTGTCGGGGGCTCTGCTCATCATAGGAGGGGGGATTCTGTGTGGCACCCACGGATGCTGAGGATGATGGGAAACAGGAGGAATCTGAATAGAGACATCTATCAAAACATCCTGAAGAAAATCTGCGATAAATATTTACTGTGATCAGCTTTATTTTATATGTTTTACTTTTTTTTTTTTACTTTTGCAACTGATTTTAACTTTAAATGCAAGAAAGAGACATTTTTATATGAAGGTTGTAGAATAAAGTGTAAATTTACAACAAAGCATTTACTATATGTTCATTTAAAATTAATTGTTGTGTGACTCAATCTCAGAATAACTAGAAAACAAGACTTTAATGAAGATATCTGAATGTTTTGGAAACATTTTATTAATCTTGTGAGCATTGATAAATTACTAAAAGATTATTTAATAATCTAGTTATAATCCAATCATGCTGTATTTTCTTTTGTTTGTGATGTGAAAAAAATGCAATGAAAAAGTAAAATATCTACTTTTACGATTTGTGACTAATCGACAAATGAATTAATCAGTTGAATAAAAAGCTCAAATCAAAGCTCTTTATCTATTGAAAGCAAAATTTAAATGTGAATAATTTTATTTTTCTTTATTTTTTTACAAAATATATGTGCATATGTTTAACATTTTTGTGATTTTTTTGTTTTACAAAGACAAAGTTAAAAATTTTCAATTCTATCTTTTTCAAATCAATAAAATGTTTGTATATATCTGTTTTCTTTCACGAGTCCTGCATACTTTTCTTGTGTAAAACCCAGAAACAATTTATAATATTAATGTTAATTATACATTTGTTATGTTATTTGCCAAAAGGACCCTGCTCATACTTAACATAACATAACCATGTTCTTGTTTTGGCTGCAGATCTTTATCAAACCTTTTACTTGAATAGCTAAATCCATAGTGTTCATAGCTTATTTGCATCTTATGCTGATCATACAATAACCAAACATTACTCAAGGCTCTTGATACCAGTTTCCACTCTATAGAAATAAAACAATGGCAATTTTCTGAAATTTTTGACATTTCTCAATATTTTGAATTTAGCTGGTTTTATAAAAGACACAGCCTGACCTTTTAAGATCTGACCATATTACTACATGTTTTAGGATGAAATGAAGAAATATATGTGATAACAACACTTCTAAGCTAAAAAAAAATATTATAATTCACATTGTTTATCTGCAGATTCAGTATCTCCTGTGGATGCAGTTTTGTCCCACTGGAGTAAAATCCAACAGGTCTGCTGAAGTTACAGCTCAGGTGGAATCACTCAGCTTGATTGCAGCACAAGTGTTTTAATTTCTGCCAGATTTTTGTCAGCCAATCAGAAGGCAGCCCCTCACCTTCACATGAGTACAAAAAAAGCTGCAGGTGAACTTTGTTGTTTAAGCAGCTGAGTTTTCATACAGCTTTTTAACTAGAAGTGGGCAAGATGGCAGCTGCTGGGCTCCAGGTTTTTGGTGTGCTGCTGGCAAGTATTGGATTTTTGGGCACCATCGTCATCTGTGCCCTGCCCATGTGGAAAGTTTCTGCTTTCATTGGAAACAACATTGTGACGGCCCAAGTCTTCTGGGAAGGCCTGTGGATGAACTGTGTGCAGCAGAGCACTGGACAGATGCAGTGCAAGGTCTATGACTCCATGCTGGCTCTGCCCCAAGACCTGCAGGCTGCTCGAGCTCTGGTTGTCATCTCCATCCTGGTTGCCTTCTTGGGACTCCTGCTCGCTGTCGCTGGTGGAAAGTGCACGAACTGCATCGATAATGACGAGGTCAAGAGCAAGATAGCCATCGCTGCAGGTGTGTTCTTTATCGTAGCTGGCATTCTGTGTCTCATCCCTGTGTCCTGGTCTGCCAACGAGACCATCAGAGACTTTTACAACCCCATGATGATGGACGCACAGAAGAGGGAGCTGGGAGCGTCTCTGTTCATCGGCTGGGGAGCAGCAGGACTCCTCATCATCGGTGGGGCTCTGCTTTGCTGCCAGTGTAAGAAGAGCAAGGACAGTCGCTATGCTGTGAAGTATTCTGCTCCCCGTTCAGCAGCCAGCACTGGAGCCTACGTTTAACACCTGACTGTGCTGCTTTTAGAAAACCGAAGTGAACTTCAACACACAAATTTTTAATGTAAACTTTTTTTGTCTTTTTAATTTGATTATTAAATATTTTATACATCTTTAAATGTGTGGCTCTTCATATCCAGAGTAAACATTTGCTGTGCAGTTAAATTGGTCTTATTGTCTTTGAGTGGAAACCAATAACTAAAATTTATTTGTGGGGAAATCTTGGCTAAACCTAAATGTAAATTTTTTTTTTTTTTTTTTTTTTTTTTGTTTTTTTTTTGTGGGGGGGGGGGGGGGGGGGGGGGGGGGGGGGGGGGGGGGGGGGGGGGGGGGG
>JARVGW010000161.1:8538684-8549001 GCA_031762495.1 Anablepsoides rubrolineatus
AAAAATACATCATATTATACTAAAGTAATTAACCACTATGGTGAATTGTTACTTTGACGGTGGGTGTTGGACTTTAAGCTAACTAGCTAAAATCCATAGCAGTCGATAGCTTCAGAAAAGTTGTTACAAGCGTAATTCGTTACAACTTCTAAATCTATATTACTTGACACGTTACAGTATGGAGGTCTCCCAAAAGTTTCGATTTTTGTCCAACTTGTTTTGGTCTGTTTTTGTGTCGTAGCGGGACAGAAAACGCTGTGAGAGAAGTTAGCTTAGCATTGGTCATACAAAAGCCCAGCCTCCTCTGAGCCTTGTTGGACGGCAGAAGCTCTAACTTTACTCCCTGGTAATAGGCCTTTAACAACTTTTAAAACCTGCTGACCTTTGGAAAAAAGTAACATGTTTATTTATTCATGTGTAAAATAATCTGAATAAAATCACTGTAGTTTTAGTTTTCTTAATGCATTATCTGCATGTGCTATTCATGATTGTTTACTTATGTGTTATGGGTATGTAAACATGTGTTTTTGTTTGTTTTTGTAGAAGAACCATCAGCATGTCTATCCTAGGATTAAAGAAGAAGCAACCGAAGACATTTAAAGTCAAAGTTATCACTATGGATGCTGAAATGGAGTTCAGCTGTGAGGTATGCATTTCATTCCCCAACTATATGTCTTAAATAATAAGTTTATGTCTTTGTGGATTATATAAAATTATATTGTATGTATGTATTTGGCTGTTTTCTTAGCAATCATATGTAGAATTAAAAGTATTTAACTTACTGGGTGAATGTTTTCAGGTTTGCACTCCCCACACACATTCCCTGGAAGATGTTCAGTAGATTTTAGTGGCTGGTCAGCTTCTGACTCATGTGATCAGTAAAGATAGAAGGTTCAGTCTGGATAGGAGCTTCACTCATCAAGCTGTGTCTTGTTCTAGTGGAGGGTTAATGCAAATACTAGAGATGATATTTGTGTGAACAAATTTGTTAGAATGAGAGTTAAGATTTAGGTGGTTGAAAGAAAACTTTTTCTGACCTGAATAGGTCTGCAATAAGGAAAAGATTTAATTCAATTTGAAAATACCTAATTTATCCCAGAGGGAAATTAGGTAATGCTGTTAGATGCACAGTGGCACAATGAAAAACTAGCACATTGAACTGATTATATACTTTAAACAAACATTTTTAAAGTGTGTTTTAAAAGTGACCAAAAAAGCCCAATATCAACAGGACAGGTGATAGTGGAAGCATTTCAAAAGTAAATATGTACCAAAAAATCAGTACGGGAGTACAAACTTATAGATACTGTATGTACTCCTGTATTTTAGTAAAAAAAAAAAAGGACTGATGTATCTATATAAAAAAAAAATGAATACTGTGATTTTTCCTTTTAGATTATTGCTTTGTATTAGATGTAAGAAAATTGCTCATTTTATGTTTTAATTTATGATATAATACCAAAGTATAAGATAGACATATTAAACATAATATCTTGAATGTCAACTTGGAGTGTGATCCAAAATGTGTTCGTGATGGACCTAAACGTGTCCAGCAGGGGTCAGCAGTGTCACTGACAGAAAAACACCACAACTTTGTCTTCACCTTTGGGGACTGCAGGATTGTGCATATCTGTAACCATTTTGGTCTTGTGTGTCCATATTGATTTTCTCCCCCTCCCCAGGTTAAGTGGAAAGGTAAAGACCTGTTTGACCTGGTGTGTCGGACTGTTGGGTTGAGGGAGACCTGGTTTTTTGGACTCAGGTACACGGTGAAGGACACGTACGCCTGGCTGAAACTAGAGAAACGGGTGAGCGAGGAGCTGAATATGAGATTAGAGCATTTGAATATGATGCAAGAGTGACATCTGAATTCTGAAGCGAAACAAATTTGGACATTTTTTAATTTAGTTTGGTAAAATATCAGATTTATTCTTTTTAGATTGTTTCTTGTTGCCAGTGAACCCGAGTGTGATGCATCAATGTGAGAGTCTGGAAAAATAAACACAATATTCTTCTTGTCTGATTTGTTTGTGCAACAAGGTTCTGGACCAGGAGGTTCCTAAGGACTCACCTATAACATTTCACTTCCTTGCAAAATTCTTCCCTGAAAAAGTAGAAGAGGAACTAGTGCAAGAGATCACTCAACACCTTTTTTTCTTACAGGTAGCAGCTCCTTAATGACAAATCTGGGTGTGTTTCTTTTAAATGTACAAACCGTTTAAAGGTGTTTGGGGAAAACAGTTTTTTCCTAATCTTGAGTAGACTTTTAGTAAATTACTTTGGTACAAATAGTTCTACTTTTGTGTTAAAGGAGACGTATCATGTTTTTAAATCCGTCTTTTTCACATTTAAATAATAAAGCAATCAGTTGGGGTCTAAATAGAGTGGAACAGTAATGCTTTGGTCTGTTCTAACTCCACGAGCCTCAACAACAAAATGCATTTAACAGCTAAAAAAATAGATTTTGCATGATACGTCTCCTTTAAATAGAATTGTTAAAAACTAAAACTGTAGATATTTGTGTAGCTTTTTACTCTCTCATTGTGTCATCAAACTCTTCTTTAGGTGAAAAAGCAGATATTAGATGAAGAGATATTCTGCTCTCCTGAAGCCTCGGTTCTTTTAGCGTCATATGCCGTCCAGGCAAAGGTGAGATCATCATTCAACGCTAGATTCTTGTTGCATCTGATGAGGATGATTTTCTATATGTTAAAATGTTTATCACAGCCTGTTGAAGTATTTTTCATGATGATGTATTTTCTTTTTAATAAGCAATATGTTTTGTTTTTTTTCTCCTCTCATCAATCAATGGACCCCTTTAATCTCAATCCCAGTATGGGGACTACGACCCAAACTTTCATAAGCCGGGCTTCCTTGCACAAGATGAGCTGTTGCCAAAAAGGGTAAATATCCAATCTGCTTTCAGATTTCTGTAGAAACAGATTAATCTGCTGCTTCTTCTGTCACATGAGTCAGTGTTGTCCCTGCTTGTGTCTGTGCGCTCGGTGAATGACGTCCTCTCTGTGATGGTTCCAGGTTCTGATGCAGTACCAAATGACAGCTGACATGTGGGAGGAGAAGATCACAGCTTGGTATGCTGAACACCGAGGCATCGCCAGGTAGGATCACCACCAGAATTTAACGTCTTCACTTTACTAAAGGTGTGGTCCTGGGTTTACAGCTGAATGTTTGTTCCTATGTTTTCCATCCAGGGACGAAGCTGAGATGGAATACTTAAAGATCGCTCAGGACCTTGAAATGTACGGCGTCAGCTACTTTGCCATTACTGTGAGTGTCAGCCGCTGTGACATAAAGTTCAAATTTGCTTGTTGACATTGAAAAACGCCAACTTTTAACTTTGCTGCCGTGTCGTTTATGTCCACAGCAAAATAAAAGGGACACGGAGTTGTTGCTAGGAGTCGACGCGCAGGGTCTTCATATCTACAACCCCAACAATAAACTCAACCCCAACAAGTCTTTCCCCTGGAGCGGGATCCGCAACATCTCCTACAGTGAGAAGGAGGTGAATCCAAACTGTGCTTCATTTAAGCTTCATTTAAGCTCCTAAAACAAACCAAAATTTTAAAATTTAGACAGTATGTTGTATTATTTTTAATTCTGTTTAAACATTTGTTTCTCAACCCAGGTATCGGAGCAAAGTAAAGCAAATAAACATGCCTGTTTACTTTACCTAGTTAAAGAAATCAAATTGTTTTTTACTATATCATGTTGAAAATATTTATATTTTTCATCACTGATACGGGTGATAAGTGCTGTAAAGGATCAAGCTGAACTTTAAACTTTATTTCCTTGCAGTTTACAATCAAACCTCTGGACAAGAAAAAAGATGTTTTTAAGTTTTACTCGTCTCAGCTGCGCGTCAACAAGCTGGTTGGTTTGTCTTCTTGAAAATCAAATGATTAGAAAGTTACTTGAAAGACATTCAAAGTCAATGACATAACTTACTGTGTGTCAGATTTTGCAGCTCTGCATTGGGAACCATGACCTGTTCATGAGGAGGAGGAAGGTGGACTCGATTGAAGTGCAGCAGATGAAGGCTCAAGCTAAAGAAGAGAAGGCCCGCAAGAAGGTATAGAGTCGATGCGTGGTCGGGGTTTTAATCTTATCAGAGTGTACAAATTGTCGTTTTTGGTTTCCATCCAGATGGAACGTCAGATCCTGGCCCGGGAGAAGCAGATGAGGGAGGAAGCAGAACGAGCAAAAGAGGAGATGGAGCGACGACTCTTCCAGCTGCAGGATGAGGCTCGGCTTGCCAACGAGGCACTGGTGAGCGCTCCATCACTCATCAAGCATTAATGTTAAATTTATACGATTTAGATGATGTTGGAACATTACATAACTGACATGATGAGAGAAATCATCTAAGAAAAAAAACACTTTATTCGCAATTTATAGTTCTTTAATAAAAATGCATGTTTTATGTGACGATGCAGCTGCGATCCGAGGAGACAGCAGACCTGCTGGCAGAGAAGGCCCAGATCGCTGAGGAGGAAGCCAAGCTTTTGGCTCACAAGGCTGCAGATGCTGAGCAGGAAAGACAGAGGTTAGAGGTCACGGCCATGAAGACAAAAGAGGAGAAAAGACTGATGGAGCAGAAGATGAGGGAGGCGGAGCAGCTGGCTGTAAAACTGGTGGAGCAGTCGGAGAGGAGGTCTGAAATGATCCTAACAAGCGCTACTTAAAGAGTCGGCTTAAATGAATTACTGCTTCTTCACAGCTTTTCATTATGTCACATTTATCTTGTTTTTATTGATTTATGCACGACTGATTACGCTGCAGCATTATTTAACTTCAAAATGAAGAATGAAATGCTGTTAATCATTGTAATGGGGAGACATTTCCCTACAAACTTCAGAGGTTAAACAAGAAAATGTAGTTAAACACGTGATGGCACTTTAGGAGTCACATCCTGGGTTTATAGTCTCACATGAACAGCAGCTCTAAGAAGATTAAGATCAGTGTAGCAGAAGCAGCAGTACAGTCCTCCTTGCAAATATGGATTCTTCTCCTGGTTGTACTGACAGATACAGACAATAGAGCTTAATATTCTGCTGTAGTAAATGTGCAACACTAATGTAAGCAGAACCTCACTTTGTTCTGTCTCCACTTCTTTTCATATTTACTGCGTTTGAAGCATTTAAAGTAGGTCTGACTGATAAATTGGAGTGATTATTCTCTTATTAGTTCAGTTATAGTTTAATGTTTTCACAAATCTAAGGTTTATTATCACTCAAACCCTCATAAACTAGAGTTTAAATGGAAAAAAGCAAGTTTTATAATCTAAACCATGTTATTGTGTACTTGTTCCTGAGTTAAAATGTGATTTAAAGTCATAACGGTTTTGTTTTTGTTAAAACTGAGTATTCAGAAAGTACTCAGACTCCTTTTTAAATTGACTTTAGACTGTTAAAAATATATTAGACACACGATTTTATGCTACAATCTGTTCTCAAAAATTATTAGTCCTTTTTGCAAATTCATTGAGACTTAAAGTCAAACATGTTTAACAGTATTCAGATTTTAGCTTGTGTTCAGGTGCTTCTTATGTACTTTAATTATCCTGGACCAGTCTAGATGTGGATTCAGTGGGTTCAGCTGGAGCAAACTGAATTGACTGGACATAGGTTGTTAAATGTGTGTTACCATCTCCTGTAAAACCACAATTTTTGGTGGGGATCTTTAGTCTTTTTAAAAACCAAAGTCTGATCCTGATGATGCAGAATGTCTGAACCTCTGAACCAGTAATGACAAAGGTTAGCTTTTGGGTTGTGTTTAAAAATGGACACAAGTCCTTATAATGATAGCAATGCGCAGTCATTTTTACACTGCATGTTATAATAATAAAAAGAATACAAATAATAGAATATAAATCAAACTAATATAAGAAATATAACATAAATATAACTTGAATATTTTTTGCCTTCAATTTTCTTGTATAAGAACAATAAAAAAAACATTTTGCAAAGAGAAAACGTGCCTGTTTATAACACTTTTTATGTATCCATCCATCCATTTTCTGTACGCGCTTATTCCTTTCAGGGTTGCTGGTGCCCATATCCAGCAGTCACAGTGTGAGGGGCAGGGTACACCCTGGACAGGTCACAAGTCCATCACAGGGCCACACATGGAGACAAACGAGACAGACAACCATTCACTCTCTCACTGACACATAGAGACAATTTAGAGTTATCAATTATCCTCTGTGTGAGGAAGCCGGAGTACCAGGAGAGAACATGCTAACTCTACCCAGAAAGGTCCCCGGGCCGGGATTTGAACCGGCGACCTTCTTGCTGAGAGGCATCAGCTCTACCAACTGAGCCACTGTGCCGCCCCCTACTACGTTTTATGTATTTGCAATCAAATTATGTTACAGTTTTTCTGCTCCTTGAACTAATCACACCTTATTTCTCCAGGCTTAAGGAGGCTGATCACCTGAAGCAGGACCTAACAGAAGCTAAAGATGCTGAACGAAGAGCCAAACAGAAGCTGCTGGAGATCACCAAGACCACATACCCTGTATGTAATGTGATGATAAGGCCATTTTGTTGCTCTTTATGTAGCGTTTCTTTTTGTTTTTAAAGATAAATGCAGTTTTCTGGTTTAATGATATGGTTTCTTTGATGTATAAATGCTATCAGACTATTTTAATAACTGAGGCCATTGATCAGCTGAGATGCTTTAAAGATTATTTATGTACTGAGAAAGTGCAGACGAACTGAATCATCAAAGTTGACTCATAGTTACTAAATTCCTGTTATTCATGTCTGTAATGGTGAAGAGGAGGAAGATCCTTCCTCTTTTTATGAGAACCAAGTGAAAATATTAATACATGAAATTAATCTAATAGTGTCTTGATCAGGTATGAATTATTAGAAAGCAATGGATTCTAGAGGAATTACATTTTCTTTGAAAATGCAGTGGGAATGCTTAATGCTGAAAGATAGTCACACTTGAAAGGTTTATTAGCAAAACTGTTAATGTGAGTTAAATTTGAACGGCTGACTTGTTGAAAGTAGGCAAACAAGCAGAAGAAATCAGAATAGAAAAAAGCTTAAATGTAGCTAAAGTTAGCAGAAAATAGTAAATATTTGCAAAATGGGGTGTAACATGCAGAAATTTACAAACAAAATATGTAAAAAATAATTCAATAAATCTGAAAACAGAAGGTAAAGCATGCAGAAAAAATATCGACATACCACTAATCAGTTTAATTTATGGTGCAATTTGAGAGAAAAGTTTTCTTTCACATAGTGGCAGAAGTGTTCATTCAGCAAAGCTTCAGTTGATTCAGTGAGGTAGTGTGACGTTCTTTACATTTTAAAGCATCATGATGTGTTTACCTGTCCTGCAGCTCATTGCAGCCTACTCTACCCCCCCTGCTCCTCCTGAACCGGCCGACTTCAGCTATGAATCAGCCTCTTCACGCCTCGACTTCAAGGACTCGGACATGAAGAGACTGTCGATAGAGATTGAAAGAGAGAGGTGAGCTGGTGATTAAATCCCCCGGCAGGTATCGTTCAGACGGATGTTTTGCTTGTGTTTGATGTTGTCGTACATGAATGCAGGCTGGAGTACATGGAGAAAAGCAAACACCTGCAGGATCAGCTGAAGGAGCTGAAGTCGGAGATCGAGTCTCTGAAACTGGAGGAGCAGCAGCAGCAGCAGGCCAGCTTATACGGCCTCCACGGCGAGGCACGAGGATACGTCCAAGAACCTGTCTACATACCTCACAGCAATGTGAGTATTCTCATTAGAATTACTACCAGGATTAGTATTGATGATCTGTCAGAATGCTAAACAGGGTGAATAAATGAAGGATGCTATGTACCATCTTTAAATGGTTTCCCTGTTTTTACATCATGCTGTTCCACCTACTTTTTGTTTTTCTTTAAAACTAAAAGGAAATGTATTTTTCAGCAGCTGCTCTGCAGACATCTGATGGCTTTACATTACTAGAATAATTTATCAGTAACTAGGAGGATTATGTACAGAAATCCCTTCATTTACTTTGTGTCTCTGCCTGTAGATTGCTCAGCATTGACAAATACTGCATTAAAACATGAATCCAGTTGTAAATTCCTTGTTTGCTGTCATTAATCAGCACTGTGAGCAGATGCATCTGCACACATCATATCAGAGGATTGTGACTGCGATCACAGCTCAGCTTTTTAATTCCCCAAAACAGGCGAGCAGACATTCGTCTTCTCCCAGAGCAAATTCATTTCCAACAAAAAACTGGGATTTTACAGATTCTTATTATGATGCTGGAAAAAAGAGGATTTTAAGAAGACATATCAATATCTCCGCAATGATGAGACTGAGAAAGCTTGTTTTTCCTGTGGCTAAAATATTCAAGTGCCTCATTATCTTCTTGATTTGTTAAAGGAATCAGTTTGATTGAAATGACAGTTTAGTCTCTTTAGTCACTAAATAAATGTTTTCTTGTAGTTTTTCATCTCTTAAGCATTTCTGTCTGACTGCTTGTCTTGTTTTGCAGCGAAACTCTGCGTACATGTCTCAGATGGCCTTCTTTGAAGAAGTGTGATCTCTGTCTTTCAAAATGAACAAAAAGGACACCTGAGGCTGCCAGTTAGCCCTCGTTTGTTCGATGTGTTTGGTTTACCTGACTGAAACCAGCAACATACAGAGACACACAAAGACTTTAAATCTGTTTTTAACAGACAGACACCACCTGCTACACTGCTGCAGCTTTGCCCTTTCTGTTACATGCCAAGAATAATAATGTGTGACATCTATTTTGCCACTGATTCAGGATTCTTTGCAGAAGATGTTTGTATGAACAAGTTTTTATTGAATCTGAACTTTAGACATCAACAAACCAGTCATAAAATTAGAACTACACCGAGGCATTTTCTTTTTTTTAGCCACTAAATCAGCTCTTAGAGAATCAACAGATAACACTTATGAGTGTCTTAAAGTGTTTTGAACCTTCAGACCCTGTGAATCTGGGTTTTGGAGTGTCTTTGAATTGGTCTTAGTTCTCACAATGATGTCAGATCCTATCAGAGTGTTT
This sequence comes from Anablepsoides rubrolineatus, assembly GCA_031762495.1. NCBI lineage: Eukaryota > Metazoa > Chordata > Actinopteri > Cyprinodontiformes > Rivulidae > Anablepsoides > Anablepsoides rubrolineatus. Next base: position 8,547,740 of record JARVGW010000161.1, read on the forward strand.
TATGGGGATTTTAAAGTTGGATAACCACCACAGATCTTTTTTTGTTGTGTTTTTGAGCCGTTTTTGTGCAGTTGTATCTGTGTTCACTGCTGTGTGCCATATAGAAGGTGTGAATGGACTTTTTGACCAGATTAACAAGATAACAACTAGTGAGAGCAAGTCACGAAGTTTGTCATATTAAAAGAACGCCAATCTCAAATACTTCATGCAAACAGTTTTATTACCCAGTCAGTTCCACATCGTTTTTCAAGTAGAAATATTATTTATGCCTTAAGTGCTCTAAGCTACCTTTAAATGCTAAAGCTAGTGCTTATTGTTGCTATATGTGCTTCCAAATAGCCACAGCATTACATGTAAATAACCATCTAATGTGAAACTGATGGCAGTGAAAAGGTTTATGAAGTCATGGTTGCAAGAACTGCTTTAAAATCTTTAGCACTGAAGTTGTTTTTAAAATGCAGCAATCCACTCTGGTTTTTGTCCTGCTAAGACTATCCAGTCTGTTCAGACTTAAACTCTGTTTTCTCCAAACTGAGGTAATTCAGAGAGCTATCTACAGCTGGTGAGATAATGATTGTTCATAACCTTGCCACATAATCCCACTTCAAAGGATCTTCAACATTTACATGAATCAAGGTTTGTTGGCAAACATTAAACAGGATGAACGGTGTTACTCTTCTGGTCACTGGTCATAATGTTATGGCAGATTAAAGCCTATTTTTAAGTGTTTTTCTGTGTTGAGTTACAGAATAATGTTTTCAGATATTTAATTCCAATTAAATCTTTTTGACATAACATTTCTTAAACTTGGCTTCTATTAAAAACATCTGAAAAACTAATAATAATCATTTCAAATCATTGCAGATAAGGCTGTTTAATAAAAGTGTAGATTTCCACCCATAGAACTCTTCATACTGCAGATGCAAAGATGGTAAATTTGTTAACTTCAATGTTTAATTTATAATATTTTACTTTCTGAACCACCTCTCCTGGTGTCACACAGGTGCCTTTAATATTTCTGTTGTTCATCATGTGTCTTAAATAGTTTTAGACTCAAATGTTGACAATTCAAGTTTATATATATTTTGTACTTCAGATTGCTGATGTCTTGGACTTTGCCTTTGCTGAGATTTAAACTATTTGTGTGTGTTTTTTTTTCTCTCACCTTAATCTTCAGTAATGGTGCAAAGGTCTTGAGCTGCATGTCATTTCTTCAGCAGATTTTCAAAAAGCAAATTATAAAGGAATTCAAAGTGGCTCAA
>JARVGW010000161.1:8559396-8575185 GCA_031762495.1 Anablepsoides rubrolineatus
CACACACACACACACACACACACACACACTACACCTAATCATACTGTAACACACCGCTGGACTGGAGGAGAGTACAGGAGTATCAAACCTTACAAAAAACCTTCTGCAGGTAAAATTCCAACTAAAGATCTTATTGTGAGGTGACAACACCTCAGTAGCTGATTTTCAGTGGTGGGCAGCACTAATCTAAAAATTAGTTCCACTAGCCCTAAAGCACTAACTCAAATATTTAAGTCCCCTAATTCTAAAGCATTAAAACAACCCAGTCAACCCATGAACATTCTTCAACAGACAACATGAGTCACATATTGTCATGTCATCCCTTGCAAAAGAGGGATTTCAGATCTCAATGGGATTTTATGCAGGTTAATAAAAAAAAAAACATGAAATTGATTTAAATGAAACCCTCAGAATGTATCCACAACTAATTCACTTTTGAAATCCCCAAATCAACCTTAGGATAGACCAGGGCTATTCAACTGGTGGCCTGCAGGCCACATCCAGCCCACGAGTGACCAAAGTTTGGCCCGCCAATTGTTTCATTCATCTCTTAAGCACAAACCACTGGTTTTCTACTTTAATTATTATGAGATATTTTAGTTAGACATAGACATGTTTGGTATCTACAGAATAGTCAGAATCTCAACTACAAGCTGGTAAAAACATTTTTTATGAATACCCAAGAAAGTTAAAACTACAGACAGTTGAAGATAAAACTATGAAAGTAAAAATAAAATTGGTTTAAAATTTGGCAGGTCAGAGGTGTCAAAATAAAATTTGTGGTAGTAAGAGGCATAATGTGTTATTTTGTTTTATTATTACTTTTATTACATAGGGTTCTCTGTGTTGTATTCATGATTAAATGCAGCAAAATAAACTATTTCAAAGATAACAGATCTTTGTAATAATTGGTTTATTTACAGAATGGTTTTAATTGCTGGATGTTCGGCCCCTGAGCTGTTGGCCTGCAGTAACTGTGGCCCCCGGAGCAATTTAATTGAATAGCCCTGGTATATACCATGATGGTTATAACTCAGTCAGTTCTGACAATTGTGCTACAGTTTTGTGTGGTATTAGCTGAGTGTTGTTCTTAACAAATAGTCTGAGCACAAACAAACCATGGAAGAACTTTAGCATGCAAGGCAGTGGCATTACTTCAAGGAAAGCAAAACTTTTCTAGACACTTGTGCCCAACTAATAGTGCCTTTTGCTGAGTTTAAAGGGTAAAAGTCTTGGACACAAACAGCAGTTTGCAGGTGAAGGTCACTCTGGGTTCTGCCTCGCTCTGCAGATCTCATGAAGGTGACGGCTGTTTCAGATTAGATATTGATCTTACCTGTGAGTGTGTGTGTTTGAGCTAATGTTTGGGTACTGGCGTCTCTTTTTTCTTTTGTTCTCGCTGTAATTGGTTTACTCAGAAGCTTTATGGGATCTGTAAACTGCAGGTCATTCTTCGATTGTGGATTCGTGGGTCGTGTTTTTAATCAAGCAGCAGCTGCATGCATGTTTGTGTCCGTCTCTGTTTGAACGGGTTTGTGCGGGGCCGTGCATTCAATCCAATATTAGCGGATCAGTTCTAATTTGTGCGGACATATTTGGGACGTGAAAGGCTAAACTCTGTTTAATCTGCAGCTGCAGATCACTAACAGGAGGTGACATTGTTGATTTGAAGCTGGATCGATGAAATAATGAGACAAAATGACACTAATTTGATTCACAAGCTGACATTTTGTGTAGATATTGAGCTGAAACAGGCAATAAAAATGTAATCTAAAAAAACAGGTCAGCTACAGCCCTGTTTGAGTTTACATTGTAGTTGCAAACTTATTAAACATTTTATAGTCTCTGTCAATTTTACACTGCTTTTGTCTTTCGTCTGTTTTTACAGTTTGTTTTCTCTTTTACTTGAACTCTGATGTTTCAATTCAAACTTTCACTACAACAACGGGGAGAATGGTCCAGAATATTTTGTTTAGACTTTGTTTAGAGATTACTCAGCTTCGACACAGAGCTTTTCATGCTGCAGTGTTCTTTCATTAAAATGAGAAATAACTGTTGTGTAAAACAGCGTTCAGCCTTGATGTATTTTACCCCTGTGGACTGGGATTTCATGTTCTGAATAAATAAATAACCTCTGTCTCCTCTCTTCTGTGTCTCTGTGCAGCGAACAGTGGTAATAATGTCTGTGTCAAAGTTTCCACAGTGATTCAGAGAGAGGCTGTATGCTTGACAGTAAAAAGTAAAAATAAATACTTAAACAGCAAGATCATGTGACATTAACACAATTAAAGGTTTAATTTAGAAATGTTAAAAATAAAATGTTCAGATAATTTGCATTGCCTGTGAAACTGCACAAGCTGCTGAAGTATTTGTGAGTTCAGTATGAACAGCTCACGTTTGCTGTTAGTTTTAAAAAAGCTGAAACAAGTATAAAATAGTTGAGAGTAATAAGCTGTGTCCCAAATCAAGGGGCTGCAGCCTCACTAGACTGTGGCTAAACAGGCCGGATAGGCTGCATAAAATGGCTGTAAAATGAGACTGTCTAATCTTTGGATGATGTATGCTTACATGAACACTCATACCCTGTTACAATAGTGATACGTTTTATATCACGTCTTCCGAATTTAAATGTGTTGGTATTCACACATATTTTTGCTGGAGGAATAACTTCACAACTAAAACTTTACACATAAATAAATAAAAAAACATTAATAATTTGGTTTTAGCTCCAGGATCAGTACTTGTAGTTGCATTTTATTTAACATGTCATTGCAGCATGGATTTCATCAGCTAAGTTGCTAAACTTAGGTTTTCCTGTTTAGTTTGCTGACAGTGCAAGGAATCCTGGGATATCCTCAGTTCATTGACCTGAAAAACATGCTGAATGCTAGGAAAAAAATTATTCAGCCTTTTGTTGACATATAATGCTGAATATCTCTAATTTTTCCCACCTAATTCCAAATTAAGCTAACTACTAATGCTAATTTTAAAACAGGCTAGAGAACAATCTTTAACAAAATCTAAATTCAAATACAAAATCTATGATCCCCATACACTTGTCTATTATTTACTGTGGGACCTGAGGTGGCCAGTCAAATGTCAGGGGGTGGGCACCCTGGCCACCCCTCTGGCTCCACCCCTGTATGCCAGACCTTTAATTCAAAGTGCAATAACTTGGCACAAATAAAATGTTCAATAATTACACAAAACAACAACAAACTGCAGCTCCGGACTCTGCTGTTGTCAAAGTCGGATACATCTGAGGGATTTATCATTACTCCTTCAGCTGTGAAACGTCATTTATGCTGTTAGAGTTTCAGGGCACAGTTTTAAATGATCTCCAGCCAAAAACCTTTACAAAAAAAAACATGAAAGCAAAATGGAAATGGAGACAAAATATTCCAGATGGCAGATTAGGTTTAACAGACATCAGTGTCTGCAGCTGAATGTTTGATGGCAAGAAAGCTTTTGTCCCCATCTTACTTAGGCTGTGAGGACGTGTCTGTTCAGAGTTCAGTTAAATTATCAAGATCTCTGAGGATGGCATCAAAAATTAAATGATCCTAACTACTCAATAAAATTTGAGATGAGGGCATGCTTTGGGGTTAAAAGGGTTAGATACAGGTTGTCTGTTAGACTTAGAGTACATATTAGGAGTGTTTAGTATAAGTCATGTAATGTCCTCTAAAAGAGGGGAAACCATGAGTGTGTGTATATGTCCATGTGTATCTTGGCTCAACATGCTAAATCCTCTAGCTGTTCATCTTATCTTTTGAAATTTGGCAGCTTCTCCCTGTTTGTGTGTGTATATTTAGATACTGAGATGTGTGGGAAAAGGTCTGTGTGTGTGTGCTTGAAATCTGTGTATGCTAATAGAGTCCCCCTTTTTGCTTTCCCCCCACTTACTTCTTTAACTTGCATTGCACAACTCCCCATCAAACACTGACAGCTCTGCCTTTGCTCCTCTGTTATGGCCTACTTCTTCTCTAATCATGTGACCAGACAGCAGCAGCAGCAGCAGCAGCAGCAGCGGCGGCGGCGGTGGCGACTGGGTGGAAGAGCTGCAGGTCCAAATATGCTGCAGGGTGCTGCAGGACCCAGGATGCAAAGGGGCACCTCTCTGTTTACTTTGCCTCTTGAGAATCTTCCAGTCAGTAATTAGCCGACGATGCCTCTGGTGCATCTGAGTGTGTGTGTGTATGTGTGAAAGAGTTTAGTGACAAGCTGCTCTCCCTTCACAGTCGAAACCTTGCTTCTTTGCATGTTAACTAGGTTTTACTCAGCTAACAAGATGGCTTCACTCTGTCTGGCCATGCTGGATTCTCCACTGCAGATGTAGCTTCATCCTTTCTGCCTTTCTGTTCGTGGTGTCTCGCAGACATTTTCGTCTTAATTAAAAGAAGCAGGGGTTCATTTGACCAAGTGCTGTTTGACAGAATCTAGGACATGCAGAGAGCTTTGTTCTTTTGTGCAGGAATTAAACCAGTGACCTTTGAATAGCAGGATGATCTCTGCTGGTCTTCGGGCTCAGAAACTGTCTGTCGCTGTGATCACTGACCATCAGCAGCTATGCTGAAAGCATCACTTCACACTGCAGTTATATGCAGCTTCAATACTTAAAGGAATAGTTCAGATTTTTTTTTGAAGTGGGTTTTTGTTTATATTCAGGGTAAAATCAAAATTATGTGAGAAAATTGAAAATGTTGGCTATTTTCATAACCCTGATATTAAAATACTCAGGGGATGGAATAAATGTAGTTTCATTTAAAACACATTTTTTTTATTCTTTGCAATTATGCATATGATTTATAAAAACATTGGATTGTCTTGTGATGAGTGTCATTTTGTCTTTTTGGATGGGATGGACTACAGTGCTGTGATAATCTTTATATGTGTGTGAGTTGAGTACTGGACCAGTCCTGCGCCTGACTCTGGTGCTGGGCCTTTAGACCTGGATCCATGTGAGTTGATTGATACGGTGAGGCGAGGATCTGATGCTGATTGACCGCAGCTGGGAGCGTGACGCAGTGATTGGATGGAGCAGGTGAGGTGGAGAGAGTCTTCCAGTCTAAATTTACGCCTAGGCTTCATAACATGGACAATTTCACATTTTGAACATTATTTGAACTGAAAAAGAACCATTGTACTTAAATAAACTGCTGTTCTTTGACTTCAGCTGAAACAGCTGCTCAGTGAGAAACAGAAACACAAAACTCACCATTAAAAAGAAGTAAAGGAGATTTTTCTACCTGAAGCAGTGAGAACAGATGTGAAAACAGAATTTAAAGAGTTTATTTTAGCTCCCATTTAACTATTCCAGTTTGATGCCATGCAAATGAGAAACACCTCTTCAGACTAAGTGCGCCCTTGATCTTGTTGTCCTTCTGCTCATGTTGGACTGAATCACATTAAAAACACACACACACAGACCCCCTCCCACCATGCACACACACATCCACCAAGCCTTGTTTTAAATCTCCCAAACCCCAATTACCTCATTGACTCAACTTCCATCGTATCTTCACTCTTATCATTTCCCTCCTCTTATGTCGCTGGCTCGTGCTCTTTCTTTAAAAGACCAGGCTAAGAACTGCACAAAGACACAGGAAGTGGAAGAAGAAAAAAAAAACTGTCGATAGACATCCCTCATTATTTCTATTCAAGGCACCGGTGTCATTGTGTGGTGCATCCTCTTCCTCATATGCTTCATTTAAGTAAAAAAAAGAACAAATGGTTGATATCTCTCTGCCCCCTCTCCTCAGTTCTTTCTCTTTCATGTTCATGTACATTAGCAAAGAAGAATATCAAAGAAGATGTAACATTCAGCTAAAGAGGCACGCAGATTACTGACAAAAACTGGCCTTAAAGTGTTCACTGTATCTTTTTTTGTATGTCCCCATCACTGATCCTCTTATTGCTGCTGAATCGATACTGTGTGAACAATCACACAGTTAAAAAAAATGAAAGAAGTACAAAAATTAGGACAAACGTGTAGAAAAAATCCCGACATTCTTGTATAATCTTAGTGTTTTGATTTTTTCTTTGACTGAACAAATAAAAAACCAGCCTCGGCTTGCAGAGAACCTGATTCAGATCCGCTCCGCCGTGTGTCATTTCATGTGTTCTGTTAGTGTGAAAGGACATAAAAATAGTGTCTCTTTTATCCCATTTGATGGCTTGTTTTTTTCTGGCCCTCTCTCCAGGATGGTTAAAGGTCTTTATTTTTAAGAGCTGCAGCACATAAAACAGACTGACAGACTGACCTCTCACTGGCTGTCTGCATCAAACATCAAGGTGATCTTGTCCCTGAACACCTTCCTCACTCTGGTCATGTTCCAGTCCACATTACCTGCTGCACTGCACGATGGCTACATGTGGCAATTACACACGCTTTGACTGCATGGAAAATGAAAGGGTTCAGCTCTTTTTGAGGATTTGAACAATCAGTATCTTACCTGTTGTATATAGCTTTTTGAAATTCGAGTTCAGATTTTAAGAAGACATCTTAAAAGAGTTCTGATCTTAAAAAATATTCAGCAGATTTTGTTTTATAAACCTTTACTCTAATATTACACAATACCTGTAATATTTCTTTGATTCTTGTGTGAGATGCAGGAGTTCACCCAGTTTAGTGTCAATCAATTGATGTAACAAAGTCAGCTACACATAAAACAGGCTGAGCTTCTGGCCTCTGAGGAGAGTGTTGTCTACTGGAGGATGGCCATGAAGGTGCTGTGAACACTATATTTTCATATTTTATTACAGAGCATGAAACTGGCAACAGCTGGAGACCTTTAATCACCCATCGTGTTCAAAAGGGGCACATTTCATCATCTTGACTTTGTTTTTTGTCCTTGGACTTTTGTCGCATTTCTCAATGTAAATTTCCGTGTCAGTAGAAGCTCACACCTGTGTGAAGCCTTGGATCTGTTTTTGCTCCTTTGATATTAATGAGTAATGATAACACGCTCACAACATCTCACTGTTGTCTTTCTTCATTTCAAAGAGGCGTTGCGAGTCTCTAAACATGAAACGACACATGGAAAAAAAGAAGAGGAACACTTACCTCGTATTTATGAAATGAAATGACCTTGTCAGTCTGTTGGCTGTGTCAGAAAACTGTGGGCGTCTTTTTGATGAGAGTTTTTAAGTCTCAAGGTGAATTTAGCTAAAGTTATCTTATCGTCACATCAGCTGTTGAGTCTGGCAGTTTGGGTGTAACACGTATAAATCTCAAAGTAAGTCATTTGTCTACAGAGGTGAAGACAAAAAACATGGGTAGCAATACATAATGCAGCCTAGTCTGAACCTAATGGTACACAGACAAAAACTCAATTTTTTAAAATTATTTTTTAAATGCCAAAGATATGATATTATTGCTCCCACCTTCGATATTTTGAGTTCTCACCTTCCCACCTTATTTTTATTCACTTGAGCATGATTCATCAGTTACTATGTTAATGTGTGAGTTTCTTTGAGCAGTCCTTACTGTATTTGCCTACATCAAATAATAAGTAAGGCTCAAAAACCTGTGCCAGGACTTAGTAGCTGTATTTAAATCTCTGGAGGACTTCCTCCATACAGCGGGGCACTGAATCTGACAGGAGTGTGTTTTCAAACTGAGATAAAAATAATGGAAAAGCATTTTAATCTCATACAATATATTTACATTTGTAATGTCATATATGGAATAAGTTTTGATTGAAATCTCATGTGTCTCATGCCCACTGGGCATGTATTATTAATTATTACCATTAAACCATGTCTTCTGTTTGGGTGAAGCTGTGTAGAAGAGAATAAAATAAAACATTACAATTTATAATGCACTGATATAATCAAGTAAAAATGGGTCGCAGCAGAACATAATCATAATTTTTAACTTGTTCAGTTTTGCACGTCCACTAATTGTTTTACTGCCTTCAAGGTGCTTCTGGAAAAAAATATGCTAATTTGTAATAAACACCTGTAATCACCAGTGAGATCAATGGGATTAAGCCAATTATTGAACTATTGCCAAGATCTGAAGAGAAGTGATCAAAGAGGAGCAGCATATTGATGTAAAACCATTTTCAGTCATCAACAAATCTCAACTGCTTTTAGAGCTTGTGTTTTGTTTTAAAAGTCTGTAATGTTTTGACTCAATCTCACGTCTCTTATCTTGGATTTTGGAGCAATTACAATTAGCAGTGAAGCAATTAGTAGCTCAAATGGCTTCGTTTTCCCCTCTGGAGATAGCAGTGATGGAAATAGACCCAGAAACAGAGTAAATATTGGATTTATTTAACAGTAATACTATCATACTGCCACGTACTGGGAGTATGGTACAAGTAGTTACCTTTAAAGTGTTATCAGCTTTAAACTAAAGGATTATGTACCCTGTAGAAAATAAATTTAAGCCACAAAAAAAAACCTATGCTGAATGACAAAACTGACCTCTTTTATCATATCTCCAGTGGATTGCAAAAGGGGAGAGGAGACAATTGAACCTTTGGGAGATAAGGACGATGAGAAAAAGCAACCAGGGAGGACAAAATTTAGGAATTTAGGTTGGTGAGATAACTAAAACACACAGTGGAAGACTTGGAGATGGTTTTGCAGAGAAATAAAAAGCTGCAGGTCGGATAGTAAAATGGGAAAGGAGTAAATTAAGGGAGAAGAGAGGTTGACGGTCGGAGGTGAGAATGACGGGTTATGGCCAATAGAAGGAGAAGCGTGGACACTCTTTCTGGTTTCAGCCTCCTTTTGCCTCCAGCATGAGTTGATTTACTGCCCTCTGCTGAATGAAGACTCCCTCCACAGGCACGTACACCTCCGTCTCCAGCTTAGTGCTCCCTCCCAGGGGTGATATTAATACCTGAGGAAACACAGCTCCTCTTTTCACTTTCTCAACTGGAGACTTTATGGGGCACATACATTCCAGAGAGGCAGAGGATTACTCTGACAAAATGTGTACCGCAATATTGTATTTGAAAGATTTTATTTTATTTTTTTACTCTTTTTATTTTAGTCCCTCATTGAACAAAACCACCGTCCGATACATTCACTGTAAAACAGCTGATGTCAGAGAAACAAGTTTCATTTTTGAGTTTTGCCCCCAATTTCTGACATGAGTCAGAAAACCAGGATGATGTCATCACAATGTCATGTGAGCTGGTTGCACAGACTCATTGATTGTCAGTGACAATATTGTAAAGTTAGTCATAAATCAAGTTAAAGTGTCTTCCTATAGCACATTTAAAAACCACAGTTCATTAAAATTCTATACAAAGTATAAAATACACAATAAATATTTAAAAAATGTACAGAATGTTTGATCAAAAATTTAATTTGTTTATAAAAATCTAATATAAAATGAATAATCAGAACAAAATCATATTATATTATGCTCAACCACAACTAAAAACCAGTAAGAATTGAAATGACTGAAGCTAATATGAAGGTTCTTCCACAGATTAGGAGCCACTGTTCAAAAAGCTCTGTCCTTTCTGTTCCTAAGCCTGGATTTATATATAAAAAACAGGCTTTTAGATCTAAGTGCCTTGGCTGGAGAGTGAGACTGCAATAGTTTGGACAAGTAAACCGGTCCCATATATTGTCCAAACCAAGCTATAAAACATTAAACTGAATCCTGAAACCGAGGCCAATAAAGGCTTCATATAAATCAAGTTGTTTCTTTTCTGTCAATACTTAGTTTGTGGCACTTTGTGCAACCTGCAGCCTCAAAACAAAGAAATATCAAAACCAAACAATCCCAGTGATTCACAAGAGATATAATGAAGGCAGGAATTAATTAGTGAAGATGCTGCAGGACAGGTGTTGGTAAACCAAAGATTGCTGTAATCTGGACAGGATGTGACCAAAGAGGGAACCAGAATAGCAGCACTGATGAGTGAGAGAAATGAACGATGTTAAAGTGAAAGTAGGCTGAACGAGTGATGGTACTGATATGAGATTTTAATGTGTTATAGGTATAACAGTATGCTTCCGTTTGTGTTCAGTCTATCCTTAAATTTTCTTTTAAAGCAAAGTTTGACACCTAAACTTTCTTCCTCCAAAGCTGCAGATAACTTCCTCCTCACTTCAGTGTTTACTCTAACTTCTCTTTGCTGTCCTTTTCTTCACTTTCCCCTTCTGTCTCCATTTCTCTGCGTCTCCTGCTCCACGACCTTTCTTTCACCTTACATCAACAGCAACTCCTCGCTGTCCTCCCACCTCTCCCTTCTGCTTCCCTTCACCGTTTCTGCACAACTTCTTCTCATCCCTCAGTTCATCAGCGATGTTTCATTTACTTTAATCTAATTGGGTGTTATTTAATTTAGAGAGCTGTGACTCGTGGTGGGTCTGCAGGGATTCAGGAGTGCAGCTGCAACTGTGCTGCTCTGCTTGTGGTGTGTGTGTGCGTGCACGCAAACGGATCTGCCCCTCAGCTGAGCAAAAAACATGTTTGATTTCTGTTTGGGTTTGTCTCCGAGAAAATAAACTGACTCACAATCATGCCAGGATGGTCATCATTTATTCACTCGGCTGAGGAGGAGCTGAGAGACTCCAGGAAAAAGCTCCGGTGCAAAGATAATGATGGTTAATGCTCAGAAAGTCAGAGCTGGGGAGAAATGAGGGGTGCAGGAGGAGGAATAAAAGGAAGAAGGAGGCAGATAACGACACTGAATGACCTTGGGGAGGCCATATAAACAGACATATTGTGATTTATATGACTTTATGCATTATTGACAAGTGAATTATAAGCTGCAGGCGACGCTCTTCAATCGCAATCATCCCCAGACCATTTTGACATGCTGCTATGAAGACAAGTGTATTGCCTATTCCATTTATAGCTAGCGGGCCGACACCGAGCTGCAGAGGATGGATCTGAAAGTCTGATATAAAGTGTATTAATGTCTTTGAAAAGGACTGTTGGAAGAACTTGTTGATAATTTAACCTGTAGATCCAGTCAGATGAGGAACAATCAGAAAACATAAACTACCTTTGTTAGTATTTATGGATAAATCTGTATTTTTTGATGGTTGTAATTTGAATTATTTCTTCTCTACATTTATGAGCAACTTGAAAATATTTATTAGTTGCAGTAAAATATCATTTTCAGAATAAAACACCTTCAGGTCAGCTACATGAGCATAGGGTGGTATAGTTGTGCATTTTCATGGCGGGCTGGAATCCCTGAAGTGTTTGTTTACTTTATTTGCATTTAAGTTTTGTTAGCTGGCAAAATTCTGATCATCTAATCTCTCAGATGCTTAGAGAGCCACCCTGATGCCTGCATCAATATTAACATATCATGAATTATAAGTAATATAATTTAGTTTTAATTAGACTTCATTTGGGTCTGAGTCAACATGCAGGGGTTAGTGCACGTCTGTGTGTGTGTGTGTGTGTCTGTGTGTGGGCATGTTTTTGCTACGTCATGGGAAGCATTTGCAAAACAAAGCAGCCTAGTGGGGACCGAATATGCCAAATGCTAACTTCAGGTGAGGGGTTCGGTTTAGGACCAAAGTGTTAATTGAGTTTAGGTTAATTTTAGGGTCAGGTATTTAGTTTTAGGGTAAATGGTAAGGGTTAGGATATAAAATTACCAAAAAATGAATGGACGTTAATCCACAGTTCACTTGGGGATATAAAAACAAACCTGTGTGTGTGTGTGTGTGTGTTTCAGGAATAAATTCAGGTTAAACCAGACAGAATAAGAAGTAAAACACTGCAGCTGCTGAATTCATGTGTCTGGAGAGATGATGGACTGGCAGCTACCTGCTCTGAAAGAGAAAAAAAAAATCAGACTCAAACAGCTTAAACCTACCAAGGTGTGAGATTTATTCAGGTGGTGTGTGTGTGTGTGTGTGTGTGTGTGTGTGTGTGTGTGTGTGTGTGTGTGTGTGTGTGTGTGTGTGTGTGTGTGCGTCTGTCAGAGAACATCAATGAAAAATGGGATTATTTTTTTGAGTCAGAGTCTGATATTTCATGGTAAATATGACATTTCACACCAGCTATCCATCTAGCCTTAGTAATAAAAAACTTAATAAAAATATGAAATTGTCTCAGGGTTTATCACTTTGGAATTAAATGAGCTTCTAATTTAGCACAAGCTTTCTAAATGTTTTAACAAGGAAATTAAATATGCAAAGAGCAGGAGGATGAGGAACAACAAACTGAATGACAATCTGTCTGCTTGCCCTTGTTTTTGCTGTTTTATCTGCACATCCTAAATGTATGCATTCTTTAAAAGTAAAAACTTGCAGTAATCTCTAAATGAAAATGATGTTGGCAGTATTTTTACAACGCATGGCTCCTCTGACTTACTTTTCTATCACTCTGCTGAAGTGAGCAATGATTTCTAATTTTATGGTCTTTGAACAGCAGGTACAACAAACTACAGTAAAGTTACCGTGGCTAATGTCATTGGAGGCTGTCAAACATAATATCTGCAGCTCACATCTTATAATAGTGAGCAGGTGAAGCTTCATTGACTTCCTCACTGACACATTGTCTCCTAGTTGTTAATTACGGCTCAAACAGAACTGTAAATGTGCAGATATACAGCAGCATGGTAAAGGGAAAATACTGGGATCTGTCACAGTTCAGCGTGGAGAAACTGGTAAAAGATGAGAGTAGGAAGGAAGAAATCTTGGAGACTTTAAAATCCACTGAGGACCCTGCAGTAGCAGGAGAAACTAAAGTGGACCAGACAAGGTGAAAACTGATCTTAGAGAGAGTGACAGACAGTCAGGAGAAAGACAACAACGGTGTTTTAAAGAAAACAAAAAAAGTCGAGTGGAAAAACAAAGGGAGGCTAATGATGCGGCAAACAACTGAGTGTCAATTAGAAGTAAGGTGAGAAGACAAGTGAACAAATGGAAATGTAGAAAAAAAACAGAAAGACGACAGAATGTCAGGAGCTAGCTGTAGCACTTTAGATGCATCTCAGCAAAAATATCATGATATTTCTACTGAAATAACCATGTGATGCCAAATTACAGTGCCATTGTAGAGCTTTTGCACAAATAAAATGTTTCAATCATGCACTGTCTGGAAATACCTTTGACCCTAGAAAATACATTTAGGGACCCCATGTGGCTGTAATCCAGCTTCCATTAGGGGGGAAAAATGCTAGAATCCTGGTCAGGTCACTAGTTTATTACAGAGAAGCAAAGTGCTGCTGCTGAACTGATAATCACATAATCACCTCTGGCTAATTTAGAAGTATCAATTAACTCAATGTGAGTCGTTATATTGTGGGAGGAGAGAAAATCCACACAGGTGCAGGTAAACACACTCAGTTCTGGATCAGGCCAAACCCAGGACATACAGTGCTACTATTAAAACAATTATAGGCCCATTTTTTTTTATTTTATGAAGCTAAATGTCTGAGGGTGTTCATTATTTTGTTTTAATGTTGCAGCATTATGTCTGCCAACAGCTGGACAGTTTCCAATTTCCTCTCCATCCTCGTTCACTCATACTCTTTTTTTTTAAAGGTCACCTGGGTAGTAAATTCAGTTTATGGAGCAATAATTTTGTGATGTTTTGAAGTTTTACCCTCAGCTCTGGATGGGGTTGTGTGTTTTACATGCTCATCTGCATGTTTGAGCGCTCAGGTTGCTGTTTGATTGGCCGACCTTTAACCTGTCAGGTTCATCTTCACTTTTCACCTCCAGATTTCTCCTGATCGTTGTCTCCTTCTCACGTTATTCACTGACGCACACACAGGAGGCGCAGAGCGGCTGCACGGCTCTTATTGTCCTGGATTCTCCTCCCACTCACATTCCTGAGCACACAGGTGAATGTAGATTAACCTGCTCCAGGTTTTTAGATTTAATTCTCGATGATGCCTATAGCGCGAAACTCTGGCTGACAGCATCCTGATCCTTCCCCTGAGGTAGGTTATCAAAGCTCCAGGACTTGAAAATTACTGTGGCAGGGCCGTGGAGTGGAATGGATGACGACAAGATTTGAATGCTAATGAAAATTAGGTTGGATTTGGGGAGATGGTGAATCTGATATGAAGCCAGGCTGTGATCTGAAACTGTTATCTGCTTTCTCAGGTTTCCAGCTCAGGAGAGAGCAGGAAACAAGATCAAAGCTCTGCTCCTCTTTTTCTGCTACAACTGCACAAAGTTAATTTATTTATGTAAAACCCACAGATGTTCAGTGGACAACTGTGTCTTCTACATTATTTTAACAACATATTTCCTGTTTGTTGCAGCTGAACTTTGAAATGCTAATATTCTTGCCCAGAAGATGCTTGTTTTCAGCTCAGTGGCCAGAAGCAGCTCTTTGAGTCATCTTAAATCAGACCATCGATGCCTTCAAATGAAAACAAAAGAACCTGAAATAAATAAATCAAGCCTGTGTTATATTATTTAGTCCTGATGTAATTAAAAACAAAGTTTATACTACTTTTTACTTGTTCCAACAAAGTGTGCTGTCAGTGGTTTGGATTAAATTCAAATTTTTTTCTTTGCCAAGTTGCTGAAGTCAGTCATTCTGTTGGCAGAAACAAAATAAAACAGAAGAAAAAACTATATTAAATGTTGTTCTTTTTAATTTAACTAAATGTTTGTCTAAATTAATTTAGTGTATGTTTCGGTTCAGTGTTTAAAAACTCCAATAGTATGTTTAGGCTATTAGAAATAAGTCGTTAAGGGAAAAAGATGATCAGAAATGGTTTTTCATTATATTGTAAGCTACAGTTTGATATGTTCTGCTGGACATGATTTGTACAAACCAATAAGGTTTCAGTATTGCATATATTTATACTTCTCATCAAACTATCCAGGAGGCGTCATAAATCGAGAAAAAAAATTGGTTTGGTTTGGTTTCTGAACGATCACAAGCTGGAAACAAACCAAGATGAAGTAAAATAGAAATTAAATACTTTTTGCATTTTTAAAATGTAAGGAGTAGAAAGTACTGATAATTACAGTATAGGCTGAAAAATATTTACTCCAGTAAAGTATAAATACCCAAAACGTCTTTATCTTTGTCTTCACCATGATGCTCAAATAGTGATATTTGTGTCAGGTCTAAAGACCCGAGCTAGCCCTGAAATAACATAATAAACATTAACCTCTAAGTGAAAGCATCATTTCTAATAATTTAAAAACAAAGACATATTAAGCCTTCAAAAGAAATCCCAGCCAAAATAAATCCAATAAGCTGTATAGATCTTATTAGTCGGGCTTCAATTTAAGACCTTTAAATGGATGTCATACTGAGAAATTTCTTGGCACTCTCCACTGTCTAATTAAATAACAGACAGAGTGTTAAGTCTTTCTTCTGGGTTACATTTTAGTCATGCACTCATTTATGTAGTAACTTAAGCTCAGGAGACTGGATAAAAATTATATTTCTATTAGTGAGCAGTTAATGTATTTGTTTTTTGTGCAGTTAAAAATGCCAAAAAAGAAAGTATTACATTCATTTTGAATTGAAAATGTGACAGTATTGATTTGTTGAGAGGTCAGAGTTAGCGTAGCTCCATGACTTTATTTGATGATTTAGACTTCCTCCTGTGGCTTCTCTTTGTTTTTTGGGGGGTTGTATTAATTGTGAGTTTTCTCAGGTCACCTGGCAGGTACCAGCAGTGAGTGTAAAATTCATGTAATACTCAAAGTGTTTCATCCAAACAACAGGGAGGTAAACCAGGACGCTGAACATGAGTCAACTTCTTTGACTCACTGGAGCGGTTTGCATTGAAAGAAAAAACAAAAAAATGAACGGTTGCTGACATCTTGTTAACGTGTGACCCAGTGATTATTATTATTATTATTATTATTATT
>JARVGW010000161.1:8656737-8667400 GCA_031762495.1 Anablepsoides rubrolineatus
CTCTTCAAAATGTTTTGACAAATCAACTAAAACCATCGTCCTGTAGGTTGAGACCACCACAGTGAACTCAGTCCTCTTCCTTCTCGATGTAGGTCTTACTGGCTGAACGAGCCATTTGCCTCGCCATGTACCGCTCACGAGCCGAACTCAGAGTCTGGTCCGTGCTGCGCTTTAAGAACTTGTTCGCCTTTTCCTCTGCATCTTCTTTCTCCTCATTTTCTTTAATCGGTTGTTTTTCTTCCTTTGAACCCTCCCTGACGGATCGCTCCTTTTCAGCATCTTTAGACTCGCTTAAGACACTCTTTTCCTTCTCTGGTTCCTTCTTTCGCTCCTTCTCTTCCTCCTGATGTTTGTCCTTCCGTTTCTCATCGTTTGAATTCCTCCTCTTCTCTCTTTCAGTGTTTTTCTCCCGCTCTTTGGGGCTCCTTTCCCTCTTTCTATGTCTGTCTTCTCTCTCTGTGTCCCCCCTGCCTCTGCCTCTGTCATCGTCTCGCCCTCTGTCTTTTCTTCTGTCTTTGTTGCTTCTTCTGTCTCCGTGTCTGTCATCCTTCTCTCTGCCCCTGTGCCTGTCTCGATCTCTGTCTCGATGGTTCTTCTTTTTTCTGTCTCTGTCCTTCTCCGTCTCCCTCTCTTCTCCACTCCCAGATGAAGGCGACCTCTGTCGGTACTGGCGATTAGAGTGTCCAGATCCTCCCGCGGGCTTGCTGAACGCAGTTTTCTGCTCGCGGCCTTCCTCGTCATCACTTCCCGAACTTGGGATATTCTCGAGGGATGTGGGCGAGGGAACAGGCGACATCCTCTCAGTCTTTACTGAAACACTTGCAGTTTGACTGCTGCGGAGAAAACAAACACAAAGATTTGGGCTTTGAACAAAATGCAGAATTCCCAGAGCAAGCGATAAAAAGCTTCGATGACTGACTTTGTGGAGCGATCAGGTATGGCCTCCTCTCCAACAGTCTGATTCAGGAGGTGCCGATAGAAACCGCTCAGGTCTTTCTGTTTCTTCACATCCAAAGCAGCTACACAGAAAAATACTATTAAAAAAATGAAGATAATCTAACATAAAATAGTTTATTTTCACAGCACTTCTGGCTATTTCTTAACGTCATCCTTTTTTACTGGATGAAGTTTGCAGAGGATAAAATACTTTATAAAGTATTTAGTAAAAAGCTATTTTTAGTTGGAAAGTATCACTCTAACCTTCGATCTCTGCCTGTCGTTTTTCTCTCTCCTGCTCCTCTTTCTGCTCCTCCAGTTTTTTCTTATACGCAGAAGTCACATAAGCGTCTTTATCAGCAAACTTCTCCCCCTCTGCTTCCCTTTCCTTCTGAATTTTTCTTTCCTCTCTTCGCTCTTGTTCTTTCTTTCGATCTTCCACTGCCTTCATTAGCTGGTGAATGTATTTTGGCTGTAACACATTAACAGAGTAAACATTGAGTTGTGCTAACGTGTTAATTTTTCTGCAGCAAAAAAAAAACGACGCACACAAAAAAAACACTTGAACAAATTATTTTAAAGACAAAAGCTGGATGTGATTCTGAGTTTTCAGCTTCATAGAAATTACCCGTCTGTCAGCACCTCCCAGAACTTTCTGGTTGCTCTCGAGTTTTTGTTTTTGCATGTCATCGTACACAGAATCATAGTCATACACAGTACTGTCCTGATCAAGAGCCTTCTGCATCTCCAAACGAGTCTGCAGAGAGAAGGGGAAACAAAAGATTAAATAATAAATGTGAAGGAAGGCAAACACTAAATTGATATGTAAAATGTTTTTTTCCTCTCCTCCTACCTGCTTCATCATCTTCTTTTTGATAGCTTCTCTCTGTAAGCTCTCCCCAACTGAAGTCTAAAGAATAAAACATAAGATTTACTCAATAAATTTGGACAGAAGCTGTTATTTTACCAAATTTGGCAAAAGAACAGGTCAGAAAGTTTACCCACTTCATCATCAGAGTCATCCCCAAACACAGAGGGTTTCGGTAGGACTGCGATCTTTGATGCTCCTTTCTTCTGTGGCAAGATCAGCCCATACCTGAGGGCAAATCAGGGACAGGTTTGTTCAGGGGTGTCAAACTCAGGTCCTTGAGAGCCGCTGTCCTGCATGTTTTCCTTGTTTCTTTGCTTCAACACACCTCATTCAGTGCTTCAATTAACTCCTTAAATTCTGCAGAAGCCTGTTAATTATCCATTCATGCAAATCAGGTGTGTTTGAGCAGGAAAATAAAAAAACACGTAGGACAGCAGCCCTCGAGGACCGGAGTTCAACACTTGTAGAGCATATTTTCACATAGAGAGTGACTAATTATAAGAATAAATATATACTGAAACAATGCGGAGTAAAGAAAGATGATTTTATAATTTCTTCTTTCTAAACCTCTTGTCTTCTCTCATAACCCAAGCAGATGTGTAAACAGTTACACAGATAACAATATTCACTGGAAGGCTATTCTTGTTGAGCAGAAGAGCATGCTGGATGAAGCATAGTCATATTTTATTATTTATCCAGATCACTGAGATGTTGCTCAAGAGCTCTGGTTGTGAGACTGAATAAT
Source organism: Anablepsoides rubrolineatus (assembly GCA_031762495.1). Classification (NCBI taxonomy): domain Eukaryota; kingdom Metazoa; phylum Chordata; class Actinopteri; order Cyprinodontiformes; family Rivulidae; genus Anablepsoides; species Anablepsoides rubrolineatus. The sequence goes on from JARVGW010000161.1 coordinate 8,659,290, forward strand.
GTCATATGTTTTTAGGTTTAAGATTAAATAATAAAATAACCAGGGGACTCACATTTTCTATTTGGGTTAGTTTTGGTTTTTAAATACTGCTACTGTGTAAGTTGTCTAACAAGATTTTCAGAAATTTGCAACATATTATTAATATATACTAGCTTTTAATTTTCCCCAGAAGAAATGCCATTGATATTCCTGAGTTGTCATAATTTGACAAGTAGCTAATTTCAGTCCATATAGTAATAAAAGCTAAATACACAATTTAAACGTATGTCAATAAAGTAATGTTAGCTAGAAACATAAATTTACCGCCACAAACAACAAATTGTATTACTTCAGCTAAATATTAGGATGCCATTAAACGTGTGAAATATGAAAGTTCATAAAATTATACAAACTAATGGAGCACTGTGACTCTCAAATGAACTAGCCGTGCAGTGTTAGCATCATTTAGCATATCGTAAGCTGGGTTCAGCGGTTCCGTCCAACAAAACGTAATTAGTTTTAGCGTCACGACTGCAACAGACACTTTAGTTTTCAGTCAATATTACAAACACCACCGTCATCAATTGCATTATTCATTAGTTTATAATAACACATTATCATAGCTAGCTTTGTTAGCATGTTTCACTCACTGTTTTGTAGGGACCGCCATCTTGGTCTGTGCTGACCGTGGAAAAAAACACCGCACAGTAGATTCGACACAAAATAGTTTTAGTGAAAAAACAAGTAACTCCACGTTATAATTTAGAAGAGATGTGCAAATAGTTACAAAGAGCATGCATAAACTATTGCTCAATTTTAGACAACAGTATTTTCTCTGAATAAAATGAAAAATTGGTTTGTTTGTTTGTTACGAATCTTTACCAGCAGAGGGCGACATTTGTCCAAAAATGTAAGGTTTACACTATTCTAATCTAGTTAAAAGTTAAAAAGTAAACAAAAACAAAAAAAAAAGAAGAAAAATATGATGAATTACCTAAGACTTTTGCACAATATTTTATTTTATTACTCCAGGGAAAATATTAACTAGGTGTAAAAAGACTGTGGTGTTTTATAATTTATCTGGTTGAGTATAATGAGGATCTATTGCTTTTTCCAAAAACAATAAGTCCTAGCAGAAAATAAAGCTACTTCTTTATGTTTCTGTAGCTAAGTTTTAGCTGTCATTTATCTATTTTTATTTTTTTTTAAATTAAATAATGCTGAAGACATTTTGTCTCTCAGACTGACATCAAATTGCGCTGTACAATAACTGAATATCTGAGACAGCTGAACATCTACTTCTACCCTGACTCTGACAAGATATGAGTGCTGTACTGAAGATTTATATAGGGAATCTAAGCAGATTTTTTTTAATTTAAAAAGTCAGTATGTTCTGTTAAAGAAATACTTTTAAAGATGAGTAATTCAAGTCTTCTGTTCTATTTCAACACAGTCCAGTTGCTTCATTTGATTTGCTAATAGGTTTTTTTTATTCTGTGTTCAAAACAAACTCTATGACAGACCTGTTTGTAACATCAAAGAGCGTGCGGCTCACCTGTGATTAAACCTGTGGTTTCATATTCTCACAACTTCCTCTGAGCGACTCTAAATCCAAAGACTATTATCTCTGTCGTAATCTGCATCTCATCTCCTCTCCGGCATCTCTGCTAATCCCTCCTGTACAAACTGAACGAGCAGAGCATCCTGACGCATGAATGAAAGGAGCGCTGACAGATTGAGCTTTGACTTGTAAAAATACAAGAACGCGTTAGATTGACAAAACGATATAAAGTGATAAAAGGACTTGGAGTGCTGGGTTAAAAGGTTAGAAAAGTGCATTCTTTTTTCTTGTTGAACAGTGATGTATAAACAGATTACGGACGTCAGGAAACAAAGTGGATGGTTTGAATATTTCTGGTTTAGTTGGGCTCACTAATCCATCACAGAATTAGTCATTTTTGGTATCTCAGACTGATAAACAGGTTAGTTTGTGCAGAAGGAAGACAGTTTGTCCACAGCCTGTAACTGTACTTGCTGTGCATTAAAACATATTCACACACACACCAGTCTGGGCTGAGTTACATGTCTGATGACACAGTTCAGTGTTGCTGTTATTACTGATCTGCACATGGCCCCAGGTCAAAGAAGATAACACTGCAGCAGTACAGGTTCAGACAGGCCGGCTGCATCTGGAGTCAAAAATACACCCCCAAGTCCTACTTTACTTTTATTGCTTTATTAATGCCAAGAATTTAATAAAATGCTCTTCAAATGGCTGGAAAATGCAGAGTTTTGAGTAGATCTTTTACCAGGGGAGTTTACCTCTGGAACCCCCCCTAGAACTGCTTCAGTCCACAGCTGCTTGTTAACATTAAGAGTTGTTCCTCATTGCTGTCAGTAGATGTTGGCAAATATGAGATAGATTTCTGTCTTTAATTCATAATATTGTTAACTATTTTAATTGGGTCACCTTTGTTCTAAAAATAATATCCAAAACAAAACAATTTAATTTGGTATGTGAGTGTATGTAAACTGGCAGTGAGATTTAGAAAACTGCACAAGGGGCACCACCTTAAATCTTGCATAGAGCGTCAAATTGGCTAGGTCCGGCCCTGGTTACCAGTCCTTAAAACTGATTCAGACAATCACAAACACAATTAGTTTTTTTTATATATATATAATTTATGTATTAGACTACTCAAATCCAGAGAAAACAGGCAAGAATAATACACTTTTATTTGTACAGTTGTTTAGAAGCTGGTTAAATAAACCCTGATTCTGTATTTTGGACAGTTTATTTCAGCAGTGTTGGTTCTGTATTTATACAAAATCTTGATTGGTTGGTGTGCATGCCTTTTAGCTTCTGTGTCATTGTTTTTTTAATCTATGTAGTTTTTAAGTCAAAAAGTGTCAAACTGGTGTGTATTTCTTTTCAGTGCAAAATCAAACCTATTCCACGTTGTTGTAGGCCTTTTGATAATATTTTATGCAATTTAAAATCAATTTATTTTTAAAAATCAAGTCAAGTCTCTTAAAAATGTTTTGAGGTGATTTAAATCAGTCATATATCATTGTTGATTGAGTAATCACAAGTTTGCTTGTTTTGTATTTTTTAACAAACAAAGAGACAAAAAGAAATGTGACTAGGCCCTTAAACAGGACACTCCTGACTAAATCTATAGGTATGCTGCGCTCACAATTAAATTAATTACTGCCTAGACTTTAACATACAAAGGCAACAATAAATGTCTCAACTTATTCTAATACAAACTTTGTGTGATTTTCCATAGCTATATAGTATTTATCATACAATAACATTTATTATATTTCAGTATAAGTGATCACTGCCTCATAAGTTTGTTTTTTGGTGGATTGAAAATGCTTCTACCAAGTTCTTTGTTTACATCCGGCACTCACACGGTTAATCGACGATTGACAAGGGAAGGGTTGCACATGCGCAAGTGGAAGTGACAGAGGAAACAGCCGGGGAGTAGTCAAACAGCCCGCGATCAGAAAGAAAGAAGGAAAAGGGGAGAAATCCCACTGAAGACAAATAACTCAGGTCCAGCGGAGGCTTCCCCCGCTCTCTACAATTATGCTCGTCTCGTCGCCGTCGACTCCTCACAGGTGTCCGCTTCCCGGTCGCTGAATGGCGCTGGTTACCGTGCAGCGTTCACCGACCCCCAGCACCAGCTCCAGCCCCTGCGTTTCGGTGAGAGCCGCTTTCACTCATTTCACATCCTCGCTCGCTATCGTTTCCACCTCCACGGAACCCAAATATTCAAACAGATGAAGAAGGCGCACCAGGGTTTCGTTTCCGCTGTCTTTTTTTATTATCAGCTGCTGCCTGTCTCCGAGCGCTTTCGCCTTTGTACTCGTGCGCATGCGTCAAATATAACTCATCATTTTCTTGAGTTATAGCATCGCAGCTTGCAGCAAAGTTAACCTGCTTGAAATATCGTTTTGCTATTATTATTATTATTATTATTATTATTATTATTATTATTATTATTATTATTTATTTAAGCTAAATTATATTTAGCTTAAAATTGAATAAAATGTTCGCTTATTTTGTGTTGCAATGTGTAATGTGTATATTCCTTCAGAGGTACAACCGGTGCTCAGCTACTTTACACAAAAACAGGTTAAAAACAGAAACAGGTTATTCTATGAATCTGTCTGTGACAACACAGATAGCTCGTGTTTTGTAGCTGTAGTATTACAGGTTCATGATTTAATCATTTTATGACGTGTGTTATTTTTGTGCTTTTATAATATTTATCTCTCCAGAGTTGGTCCTCATTCTGCATATCTGCTGTCTGTCTCTTCCTGTCTCTGTGTGTTTGTGAAAAGGCTGGAGTTTTTCTGCTCATGCAAAGCAGGGGTGCACAGGTGGTTGTCCTGTTGCCATTCCCTGCGCTGTCTTCTCTCTGCAGAAGCAGGAACCACACCAGAAACTCAGACACAAAGTGAGGAAGTAATATACAGGCAGACTGCTGTAACACAACTGTGCACGCTTCCTGTGTAGGTGCTGCTTTGTGTACTCTGTGCACCGTCTTTGTAAGCAGCGAAGATTACAGATTTGTACCTTTGCTTACAAACATAAAACTAATTGATAGATTTTTATACTTTGGCAGTGTTCTACTGCAAGTTCAAAGTTAGTTTTAGTCGTGTATATAAATATTTTTTCTAACCCCTGCTGTGAATCACAAACTACAATTAAGTTACTATTTTACCCAAAGGCTCAGCTGGTGTCTGGCCTTTAAAGTGACCCTGTCCCTCATGCCTTTTGCAATCAGAGAGGAAAACAGGTTCTGTAACAAAATAACTATCTTGCTATATACACACACGTTTTAGGTGATTTGCCCTGTCAGCATAGCTCAAAACATGAAAAAAGAATATTTAGATCCTTAGCAGTCTGCAGCCAGGTTTGTTTGTGTTCTCAGAAGAGGCATAACTTGTTAGACATCTCATTGTCAACCAGTTTTCTCTTGTGATTAAAAAAAAATGAGCTGATGATAGAAAATAATAGAGTAGGACATGTGTAATTTGCTAAGGTAAGGAATGCAGGATGTGCACTGGAAAAATGCATTTAAGTTGGGAACTGCAGACACATACTGTGATAACAAGTTGCACAAAAAAACAAACATGCTTAACCTTCTGTGTCTCACAGTCATGTGATGCCTGAAAGCTGTTTTCCCTTCCTAATGTTCAGATGAAACTTTAAATGATGATGCAGAGCACACACAAAGGTTTAATATGAACCCATCGACTAGCAGCCAATCCAGTAGGTCCTTGTCCACATTGTTTGTTCAGCTTTCACATTTCCATGCACCTTGGAAAAATCTCACATTTTCATATATGCAAACACTCTTTTTGTTTGTTTTTGTTTTATCTAAAGCAAAGTTTAGGAACATAATAGTATAGAAGAGCTGAGATTAGCATGTAAAAATGAGAACGTGTGAATGTCTGTGCATTAATATATTAAGATAAATATCATATTATATAAATTTATTATTTATATAAAGCTTTCACTCATCACTAGGGGTGTAACAATTCTCTCAAGCCTTGGTTTGATCATTGATTTTAAGATTACAATTATTTTTGATTTTTTTTTTTTTTCGTCAAAGAAACATTTGGCCACTTTTTCACCAAATATGTTTATTTTTTAACTTCAGCATTTTTGTTCTTGTATCAGACTAATTGTTAAAAAACAAATTATAACTTCAAAATAGATAAAAATGTCATCATAAATCCTTATGTGACCAAAACTGAATCTGTCCTAAAGACATAACTTACTGGTATACCATAACAGTGAAACTGATTCATTTATTTTTATTAATCAATACACATTTTAAGCAGTTGTAGATTAGGCATTGATTGTCAATTAATTGTTACATCCCTCCTCATTTCATTGAGTTTACAAAATCAATAAATCAGCACTTTTGTGAGTATCAGAGATTAGCCTTAGAAAAACTCCATATTTGTTTTGAGTCTCGATAAAGAAGCTGAACAGATACTCTGATGGGACTCCCAGGTTTCAGGATTTCTTTACGAGGCGTCAATAGGAGCTCAGAATTTGTTTTAAACATCTCTTGGGCTTTTCCGTCTGACACAGTGGAAACCTGCTTTGGATACTCTCGGCCTAAAAGAAAATGAGCACCACCCTTTGTGGTTATTACTGAAACCACAACCAAGGCAAAAGACCTGGCAGTCCATTCTACTAAGACTTTTTTCTGTTTCATGCTTTTGTTCAGAGATGACTTCCCTCAGGTTTACATTCTATTTGTTGTTAGGAAAGAAATGCCTACTATTAGCACTGACCGTATCAATCTTTGTTTCTTTGTTCTAAAATGGATAAGAAAAGTATACGTGATATCAGTATGAGGCCTCTTTTTGTCCATGCACATTATCATCTACCGCTTATCCACTTCTGTCTTTTCTGAACCTGTTAATGTTTTAGTAACGTCGTTAAGCCAACATTCAGAGTAAACAAGATAAGTAGTGGGCACTGCGCTGTACGTGCCAGGTGTTTAACTACCAGCGAGGTTGGGCTTTTTCATTTCAAAAAGCTTCGTATTACATTTTCCTCTTTGTCTCCCTTGTGTCTCTCCTTGTTTGTGTGTGCGTGGACATGTTATTCTCTGACCAGCCACACCTTAAAAACAGAATGAGATCATTTTCCTGGAGTGTGTGTAAATTGGGTTGAAGCTGAACTCTGCTCCCTCTCATGTCTCTCTTGTACCACTGTTCCACTCGGGCAGATCTGAATATGAGTTAGCTGGATGCTGCTTGTGGTAAAAGTTTGTTTCTGCCTTTAAAAAAAACTTTTCTTTTTAACTTTTGTAAAACAGGTGGCAAAAAATGGATTGTGTAGCATCATAAAATGAATGTTTTATTATTATATTAAAAATCTGTATGTTTGTTTTCACTGTTGGTGACACAATGATGATTATAATTAACCAATATAATGGAATAAAAAAGGAATAGACAAACTATAAACTAGGGCTGAGCAATAAATCCATATTGTGATAGACACCTCACGGTCAAGCTAAGCTAAGCTGAGACAACCGTTCCAATTTTGAGGCACAGCGGTGGCAACATTATGATATGGGGGTGTTTTCCATAGGAGGGACTCATGTCATTATTTTGGCATTTAAAGGGAATCATAACTAACTTAAAACAGGAAAAGTTTTATTTTATATAAAAATGTGTGCTGAAGCATTCTGATGACTTGGCTGGACCATGTTATAATTAAATGTCTTTTGTTCTTCCTAGGAGTCCGGTAGCGGGGAGGATGACCGCCGCTCTCAGCCGAGGAGGTACGATGTTCTGCCCTCATCCTTTCTTCAGTTTCAGATAAAGTTTCATCTTTTTCCTTCTGACGTCAGTATTTTAAAAAGCAATTTTTGATGAGTGTTTCTCTTAAAGAGACGCCTCATCACTCTGCCAAACCAGAACACAGGGCCTGTTTTGTTGCTTGCCATGGCACCAAACTTGACCGAACCGAACAGAGAAGAAAACAAACTTTACACGTCTCTGACGCTTCAGACCCATTTTTTTTTCTCCCTGTTGACAGAGCACCACTGTGCTGTTGTCAGTCCAGTGCTTTCCCCCTTGTTCTTCCCAAAGTTGGAGATCTGGTTTATCCAGTTTCACTAAAACCACACTTGCAACTGCTTGTAATACCAGTAATAATAAGCAGTTTCCTTCCACTGCCTAATGCGTTTTATTTGATTCCAATGAGCACTTTCACTTCTCTTTTGTTATATTTGGCACATTATTCGCACAGAAGCCTGAAATCCCTTCATGTGTGAAATAATGAATTGTAGTTTGATGGCGGTCCATTAGAGGGCAGCAGCATCTGGGTGTGTTGTGTTTATGTGGGTCACAGGAGCTGCTGCTCTGCTGATCCAGGGACAGATTGGTGACCACTCCCAACGTCTGTGTGTCTGGCTGCTCATTGGAGCTCTGTGCCGTCTGTCTGAGAGGTGTTATTTCTGCAGCTTTCAGTAAAATACTGAGTCTGAGTGTGTCTGGAAACAAGGAGAAGCATTAACAGATATCCTCATTTAAAATTTTATATTAAGAATATATATTTGGATGTTCCTGCTCGCCTTTGAACAGCATGC
>JARVGW010000161.1:8764721-8779019 GCA_031762495.1 Anablepsoides rubrolineatus
TCTTTGCTGGACTTGTTGGTTGAGATTCCCAGCTGGCGTTGTCAAGTTGCTAAAATTTAAAATTCTACATTGCCACACTTCTTTAAAAGACTTGAACAATTTTGCAAAACAATATGTTTCAACTGGAACACAATGGCTTCATTTTCTCACCTGCTTTGAGAATATTTTATCCATGTACAGTAAAAATGCATGTAAAATTGATAAGGAGAATTTAAGTTTTTAATAACATTACATTACATTACAATTGTTGGAACATATGTGACCATTTAAATTTATACACCTTACCAAAACTGAGAATTTATGTGCAAGGATGTTGAACAAATACTTGGCCCCTCTATGATTATTGTGGCCCCTTGATGGCCCCTTACCCAGAAAAATCCTAGATCCACCACAGTACATACCATCGCTGTATGATACTCCAATTGTGCAGGCTATATCATTTAAAAAAACATGCTAAAATTATCTGTTTGTAATCATCTTAACAAGTTTCATGGTAGCATCTTTTAGTAATTTACTTTATGAGAAAAAAAAATCAATCACATGCTTTTGACAAACATAAAAGTTAATAATCTGCACTTTATATTTACAACAGAGATATAAGCAACATATTGCAATAACACTCCTGATATGATGCTGGCTTTTTTTTTTTTTTTTTTTTTTACCTCATAATTAAAAAAAAGAAGAAAAAAGATTTTGATATTTTACAGACATCCACAGGAGGGCAGTGTTACATCATGAGCAACTGATTCAAGTTAGCAGACGACCAAGAAGCACAAAACAAATCCATAGGTGTTTAAATCCAGAGTATAGTAATAGTAAAAACCAAGACAAAAGTGGAGGCATGCATAATCCTTGAATAGCTTCAATCAAGTTACAGATTTGAAAAATAAAAAGAATCTCTAACAACATAAATCTTGCATTCCTGGAGGAAATGCATCAGCGGTCAAACATGTCAAACGTTTAAACATGATTTGTGTTCCATTAGTTCTTAAAGTATGTGATGAAAGTTGCACTCAGCTACTACCACACCAATTTCTAGCTCCACATCGGTCCAATTGACAGAGTTATAGACAGGTTTGTGGTTCCTGAGGCTCATTAAATGTGGTGGCCATATTGAATTGCGTTGTTTCCACAAGTTAATCAGTTTTAGTTGTGCATTCACTTATTACTTTATGAGAGTTTGATTAAAATCCATTCTTTGATTCATGAGTTATTTTGCTAACAGACATGCACACAGAGAATTAAAAAACTGTCTGCTTATCATAGCAGGGGGTGATACAAATCTTGTATGTTTTCTAAGAGATGGGGCAGCAGAAACAGAAAAAAAGGGTCGGTCATAGAGGTCAAAAGAGCCTCCGAGTTGAGTCCCACAGCTGATGAACTGTCTCTGTGTCATTAGAGACACTGTCATCCTGCCGTGTGACTCCTAAAATCACGCAAAAGAGGATGGGGACAAAAAGTATGACCAACATCCTGTCTGCTTCGGATCCCCAGCAGATGTAGGCGATGGAGGACGTGCAGGATGATGAAATAGAAAGAAAAATAATAATAAAGTCAAGTATAACCTTCTATTCAGAGCGACATCGCGGTTCTTATCAGGACACGCGTATCGGGGCAAAAACACTGAGATAAGAGGCTGTTTTGTTGTTGTGGGGCTGACAGCTGACAGATTTTTATCACTGAGTAGGACACAGGTGACAGATGAGGCTGCAGAAGTTGCAGACCTGTCATTTCGCTGAGCTGAAAATGTCAGCTGCTCCATGTGAGACACTATTATCACACTTTTGTTAAATATTGTCTCAGACGGCAGCGAGTCCTATGTCCCTGAGTAAGAACCCTTCGTCCCGTCATCTGAAGCTCTTAATAATTGTCACTCATGAGGTGCTGGCTGAGGAATCCTGTCTGCAGGAACCCTTTTTCATCAAAACACACTTTTGTGAAAAAATAAAAAATAAAATAAGATATGTTTATTGGGTTGACAGCTCAGCTACTCTCTTCACACAAATGTCCCAAACATTTGGACACAGATCAGATGACACGACTGCAAAAATAAATCCTCGATCGACGACCTAGTGCCACGTGCACTTATGGATACCCTTATGTTATAACTGGGCTCTGGGGCCACATGGGGCTCTTTGGTCTCTCTAGAGTGGCTCTTTGAAAACGTGGACAAATATAACAGAGTTTTTTTTTAAAATACCCACAACAGAAATCAATTTGTATGCAAATATGTGACCAAAACAAAAAGTAAATCATGTTAGTCTGTTGTGTACTTAAATAATCCAATTTCTTTTAGCTGTTAGGGTAGTGATCGAAGGAATGAGATGACGGATACAGGTGGTCGAAATGAGTTTTCTCTGTAGGGTAGCTGGACTCAATGACAGGAGCCAGTTCAGGTGGTTTCAGGCGCCTCTTGCCTCTCGGACACCTCCCTATGGTGGTTAAGGCATGTACGGGAGGAGACCCAGTGGAAGACACAGGACACACCTGTCCTGGGGATGCCGTTGAATCCCCCACAAAAGACCTGGAAGAGGTGTCTGGGGAAAGAGAGGCCTCCCTGCTCAAGCTGCTTTCTCCGTGACTCTGGGACAAGCGGTAGATAATGGATGGATGGGTTTATACCAAAGCCTAGGCTTTGGTATAGAAGATTTCGTGCTGAATTTGTTGATGGATCCCCTACTTTATCCTATAAAATTGAAATATCTTTCCAAAATTGGTCTTTGCGTCGTGTTGTATACATGCAGGAAACAGAGCCACTCCTAAACACTGGTGTCCTATCATTCAGGAGACCCGCAGAGCATCATCCATTGTGCTGTGTCACCTTATATCTGATATGTCCCCTGTCCTCAGGGTAGGAATGGTAAATATGAACAGGGATGGAGTTCTCCTCCCTGCAGGCTCCCGGAGTCTTGTGAGTGTCTACATGTGTTAGTGATCAGCCAGCTGGGACTTGGTAGTGAGGCAGAGATGACACATGTTGTTTGATCGTAAGGTTCCTGCTTTAAGGCTGCTCCTAAACGACAGACTACTCCCAGCCCCTGTGCCTCTTACTGGTTTCTTTTGCCTTTTTTGGGGAGTCTATTTTTATTCTTTTTCTCTAACTGTTTTATACAGCTGTCACGTAGCGGCTATGCTAGTTAGATAGACTAAAGGTCTTGTGTTGCTGTGAGAGCAGACACACGAGGACTGTTGTGTCATGATGCACCTGCCAATTAGGCAGAGTTAAAAAACACACCCAGGGGGACATGACTATACTGTTGATGTTCTCCTCCACTGATGAGGAGCCATGTGTGTGTCCCTGAGGAGAAAAAGGAGAGAGCAGGGGAGAGTAAAAATAAGTGCGGGGTGGTGGTGATGGAGGAGGTGGAGGGGAGATGCGATGAAAATGGTAGAGAAGACAAACTTAAAGTAGGGAGTTCCCTATACTCAGGTGTAACATGGCCCTTTGCTGTCACAATGATTTATGGAGAACAGAAGTCTTATAATATTACTGCTGCAAATCACAGAAAGAAGCAACAAGAAAGAAGTAAGTAAGGAGGTTTAAGGTGAGTGTGTGTTTTATTTATGTGTGTCTAACAAAAGAGAAGGGCGGAATACACATAAGCTAATACAAATTACATTTAGAAGTGTGGGGTTACGCACTCCTCTGTATGTAATGTGTTTGTGTACTTATGTTCTCCCACATAAATAATCACCTATATGTTGTAATGTTTGTCTCGCCTGTTCTTTTGCAAAAATAGGATCCTGTTTAATGGATTTTTGCACTGATGACTCAATGCAGAGTCCATTTATGTTAGGGTTCAAGTTACTTTATGTATCAAATAAAAACCAGAGACAGAAACTATACTCAAATATCTATCTTATATCTACTTTGCATGCTTTGAAGGAATGCAAAATTAAAATCCTTCACATTTTATTTTCTCTCAAAATTCAAATTAGTAAATTATGTTGCAGGCTGAAATTGAGTTGGTAAATCTATAAAAAGAACACTATAGCTAAAAGTCAAGATTAGCAAATTGTTAGTTAAAAGTTAAAAATAACAATCAGCTTGCCAAGTATTAGATAAGCAAAAGACTAACTAAAAGCTCAAAGTAGCAAAATTCTAATTCCTTCTGATGTACAACATCCACATTAAATCATGACATTGCCTCCTGTCAGAAGTGATGGATTACAGGTGATGGGGGAGGAAATTCACAGCACTCTTCTCATGATGGCGGCATGCAAAGGCAGACAGTGCAGAGATGTGTGTCGTGATGCAGGAGGAGCAGAGCCGGATGAAATGAAAGGGGGCAGAGAAGAGATTAGCAACAGCTATTAGCAGCTTCTAAAGTTATCACACTCATTAGCTGCTATCAGATAGGGCTCCATGGTTCTAAAACAAAAAAGAGGAGGGAGATGCAGAGCAACCTTCAACCTACTATTTAGTGAATTGGGCTACATGGTGATGAATGTATTTTGATGCAAAAGGGTATTTTACACAAAAACAAATAATGAGTCACCTCCATCAATAAGCTGATGCTTTAAACAGGTCAAAGCATGTATGGCAAGTTTCCTGATTGTGTTATTTCATTTTTATCTTCCTTCACCATGATAGGTTTAAAATGAAGTCATTTCTCTGTTTGTTAGAAAAAAATATTTTAAACCATTGAATAGATTTTAAAGAAAGTCTCAGAAACTTCTTATTGGATGTACAACTATCTATCTACAACTAAAAAAACTGTTGTGGTCAATTCAATGCAAGATGGCTGCCACAGCCCATCAGAATCATAAAGTACTTTGACTTAGGTCAATTTTACTGATAGAATTTGATGTGGTAGTAGACCACAGGTACCACCCTGACTGTTTTCAATTAACACATACCATCTTCAGCAGTGTTAGCAGCGTTTTGTTGCAGGATGATGGCATCACAACAAAAGCCGTGCACGGAAAGCAAAGGTTGTTACATTCTGAAAATTCTTAAATGTAAGCTTTATCATTTATGCAACATTTAAGATTTAACTTTTACATTTAGATTTACACATTTAGATTTAGGATTTAAAATTTGTTCATATTCATTCGTATTTTCACAGAAATTGCATTTTCTCTAGTTCATTGTCTTTTATTTCCCACTTTTGTTTTTCCTTATCGCCTGCTGACTTCATTATCGGTGGCTGCTTGTCGTCTCAAAACCAGTGGCCCCAAAAAAAGCAAAAACAGCTGTGCTCTCACCACTGTACAACACCAACAGTTCTGAACGGCATGCCTCCATCTTCCTCTGCTGCAGGTTAAATGTTTCATTTCCAAGCTGCACCTTGACGGACGCTGTTGGTCAAGGTTAAACTCGAGGTTCTCTCTGAACCATGTCCAAACTGTGCTGATAGATTCTACCCTGGCATGGTTGGGAAACTGTACAGAGGCAGACAGGGCAGGTCTCCAGAGAGTGGTCAACACTGCACAAAAAAAACCCCAAATCATCCCCCTTTCCCCTAGACATCTACAGGTCACGCTGCCACAGCAAGCATCAGTGACAATGCTCATGCTTTCTATCATGTTTCATATACAGGAAGCACGAGGAACAGTTTTTACCCTTCAGCTGTCCTACAACTCAATTCCCAGTCCCTTATCCCACTACACCCCCACCTAAACTCTATCATTTAGTGGAACATAGGGCTTGTTTCTTGGAGAATTCTTCCAAACTTTGTCGTATTGTTTTCTAAGAATTCAGCTGTGCCTCTTCCTCATTATTCAATTCACTTATCTCAAACAGAATCCAAAATAAAAGCCTGGATGAACGTTTTGGTGCAATGTTTTCAAGCTGAATGCTTTTTTTCCCCACACATCCACACCTCTGGCCATTGTGGCTAAAACAACTCAATCTTCTTTTTTCCCCCCTTCTCAGCAAAAAGCTTTTGTTCATGTGGTCGTCTGCCAACTTTTGTTGTGCTTTAAGGTATTGATTTTTTGGAGCTGGAGCATCTATCTTTGACAACAACCTCTCAGTCAATAGTGGTGTTAAACTTTAAAAAAAAATTATCCTGGTTGTCCAGGAGTATTTGCTTCATGGCGTACCTGTATTTCTTTCCTTTTTTTTCTTCTTTTTTTCAGGCATATAATCTAATTTCCTCTCAGCGTAGACCAACAATTAGGCTCTTCTGCTAGGTTCCTTCCCAGGGACTTTTCAGACATTTGAATTATAGAAAAATGGTTCCCATAAATCCACATTTGATTGAATCCACAATCTCAGGCTCAGATCTTCGCCTAGATCTTTTGACATTCCAGCTGCACGGGTCGAGCCAATAAACGGCATGGGATGACCCTGTTTTACTTTGACACAGAGATGCTGTCAGCTACAATGAGCTGTGATCCCCAACAGGAAATTAAGTTTTTTATAGCAATGATAACTCGGGGTACGTGTACACACACTGTACAACATTCCAGCACCTTCAGGACCTTGGACAGTTCCTTTAGCCCTTCACACTGGCTAAAGCAGCTGTGGTTAGGGGAGCTGTTCTGGAACCAGAAGGTTGCCGATTCGATTCCCGGTCCAGCCGTCTCAGTTGTTGTGTCCTCAGGCAAGACACTTCACCCGCCTTGCCTACTGATGGTGGTCAGAGGGGCCGGTGGCACCTTGCATGGCAGCCTCGCTTCTGTCAGTGTGCCCCAGGGCAGCTGTGGCTACAATGTAGCTTACTGTCATCAGTGTGTAAATGTGTGTGTGAATGGGTGAATGTCTGAGCTGGTAAAGCGCTTTGGGGCTTCTGACCTAGAAAAGCGCTATATAAGTTCAGCCCATTTACCATTTACCATAAAGCAGTGATTCCCAACCAGGGGTATGTGAGCATATTACAGGGGGTACATGGAAAAATTTCCCTGGTGTGTAAAAAAAAAAGGTAAAAGTAGGACTGAGATATGTAGGGAACACAAAATAGAATCTAGGATTGAATCTAGGATGAACTAGGATTGCCTGATTCCACTTCAGAGAAACAAAGCAGCTGTCAGTGACAGACACATGAAAGAGTGACAGCATGGAGGAGGAACAGTAAGGACTAAAACCAGCAGTGGCTTCACTGGTTTACTCTCCACTGGATTCCACTGGGAACATTTTTTGTTTTTATCTGTACTTACAATCCAGTCTTGGCAGAAAAGAGTGTTGATTACATTAAATGGGAAACTGATCCGATGCCGTTGCCTTTGGGTCAATACAACTGACAAAAGAGGAGACTAAAGATGTTGTGGTTTCAGCTCACTCAGCACTCCTTTTTTTCTTCGTTCTCCCACAACTAATTACTCTCTGACATGGAGTCCACGCACGTTTTTTTCACCTTTGTTCTCCTCTTGGCTACTTTCTCTTACTTCAGCTCTATTGAACCCTCTTGAGCATCAATCGCACCACAAATAACTCTTTATTCCTCCTCTCCTCTTGACGGGATCAACTGTTCGGGCAGCTGCAGATCAGCCTCGTCTCGCTGGAAATTTAGGGGTTTGATCGTCAGCCCAGCTGTGCGAGGAAGGCTTTGTGAGTTGGAGCCAGTTCGCCGTTTAGCCAAGTTTATGACAACAGTTTTAATCAATATCTCACATGATTTGTAAACCCTTAGACTATATGTTGGTGATGAGTGTTAGCTGCTAATGCACCAAAAATTAAGCTCTATTTATTTAGAACAGACTGAGTTATGGACATTTTTGTGTTTGTGAGCTGTGGCAGCCATATTGATTTAAGTTGACTCCAAAGGTTAATGAGTTGTACATCCAATGATTACATTCTGAGCCTTTTATTAAAATCCATCAAGTGTTTTATGAGTTATTTTGCCAACAGAAGAATAAAGACAGACACATGAATGCCCACCTTTCATAGTATAGGCAATGATTAAAACAGGTTTGTGTTTTTGTGTATGGAAACTATAAAAAGGTCTCTGAAAGTGTGGACCATTAAACATTAAACTTGTGCTCAGAAAATGGCTCCATTAAAGTCTGTTTCTTAGAAATGTGGGGAAAAAACAGTCTTATTAGGAAAGCACTGACTTTGTGTCCCAAAAAAGTATAAAGTGTGTCTTTGCTTTACCTATTAAAAAGTAAAGAAGGAAAAAAAAAATCTGAACCTTTTTCATTTTTGTATTAGTCATTTTTCTAATTTGATTAAAAAACCAACACATTATTAATTTCTTTTGTTTTATTTTGAAACGTAAAAATCAAAGAACAAACCAAACATGGATTCATATTGAGCCTGCTTTTACATTATGAAAAGCTTATATTTATGTTTGCACATTAGAAAACCATAGAATTTTGCTTTAGTGCTTGTAGGATCCAGATTTTTTTTAATCAATTTTTTAAATCAATAATTCATTTTGTGCTATACAAATACATTTGATTCCATTAAAAATAATTTTAGAGTTTATTTATTTTATTTTGTTCCATTTTATTTTATTTATTTGGTTGTTCAGACCTCTTTAGGATTCAGGTTTCCAGTATGGATGTATGCACCCATTTACAACACTTCAAATCACTGGTGTTTGTTTCAGTGTGTGGGCAGGAGTGTGTTTGTCTGTATGTGCACACTCCAAGGTGAAGGCCTATGGGCTCTCCCACAGGGTCCAAACAAACACATATTGCTCTGGAGCACCAGCATAAACACACCACTTTGTCTTCCTCTCTATATATCCCACTCTCTCTCTCTCATTTCCCCAAAGCCAGTAAAACAAGATGGACAGGTATAAAGTACAACAGGGAGGAAAGATAAATGACGAGACAAGCCAAAGACGGAGATCTGGGAGATAAAATAACTCCTTGATTCAGGGGAATAAAGGCTGTGTGGGCAGGTCTAGCTGACAATTTAAAAGCTAACTTATAGTTATCATTCTATGAAAAAAAATGAAAAAAATCACAAAAACTACAGATTATCATCATTTGGAGTTGTGACACCACTTCTTGTAGATTTTTAACCCAAGTGAATTGTTGACTAAACACAAACGGCATTAAAGAGATGGTTCAGATAGGTTCAGTGAAAAAGTTAGATATAGCTAGCTAAAGGCTAAAGACAGGAGAATCCTAGATAAAGATCTAATAGTAGGGAAAACACTAGACTAAAGTACTAAAGTAACAAAAGGTTAGTTTGAATCTAAAATTAGCAACCAGCTTGTTTACAACTAAAACTAACAAAGGATTAGCTTAAAGTTGCAGCTATAGTTTATAAAACTAAACCCCCCAAAAGATAGCAAAAAGTAGCAGACAGCTATTAAAACTAACAAAAGGAATAGATCAAGTTAGCAAACAGCTCGTTTGAATCTAAAAGTAACAAAATGGTAGCTCATAGCTAAAATAAGCAAAAAACAGAGCAAGTATTTAAAAAAAAGCAGATTTCAAAGAGAACATTTATTTACAATGGCCCAAAACCAGGAAACAACTCGGGATCACCAGTGACTGCAGAAAGGAGGAGTGGATTAGTATCTGGGTAAGTTTTCACAGTGATGAAGATCTTGATGATGATGTTGTAATGGAAAATGAGGAGACTTACAGATTTCTTTAGTATGAGTCGTCACAGGCTGTTCAGTGAGCACCAGGTGAGTATTTACAGGTAGGTGGTGAACAGTAAGTGAAGTCATTCTCCGGGGTTTTGTCAAGAGATGAGCCAGAGGTAGACTGTTTAGTGTGTTTGAATCCAGTCCAGGACCAGAGGTGAAGGAGGGTAATCCAGAGGTAAGTTTCTGAACTGCTTTTAAAATTTACAATGATAAATTAAACATTTTCTTGTTAGGTTAGCAACAGTTTGAAAAAGAAAAAGTAATGAAAGCTGAAATGAACAGAGAAAGAAAACCAGCAAATAAACGAGAAGGGATTGGAAGTGAGAGCAACTACAGAAACTGAAGAGTAATTGAAGAACATACTCAGGCTGGAGTCGGCGGCGAGGACACAGTGAATTGTGGGCGAGCGCGGCTACAAATATGCTGTGGTTAACAACGCCGAGGTCGATAAGCCTCATCATGTTACCCTTCAGAAGCAGAAAGGGTGAGATGGGAGATGGGCTGCTTGAGGTAGAGAGTCCGACTGGATGTGTGCAGCGGTGCCCTCGCTGCAAATGAAGGGAGTGGGGAAAAAGACGTACGTGTGCATGAAGAGGTGGGGGGAGAGCAGACCTTTACGATGAAAAGGTCGTCCAAATAGCTCCAATTTTCAGACTAATCAGAGGGGTCCGGGCTGGACACTAATCGCCTTGTCAGAAGGTTACGAAAGGTCACCTAAAGGTTATAAAGGTCAGAACAGTCTGACACTGATCTCCTGTCCATCAGCTCTGACCTATCCCTGTTGGGTAAGCAAAGGAGTGAGACAGTTATTAAGTTCTCTCTGTTTCGTTAAGATGAGAGTGAAGCTATATTTACTGAAAAGAGACACAGCATAAATTAAAGAAGATAAGAACAAATGAGGTAAGTGATTTATAGCAGGGGATGCTGGAAAGACAGATAAAAGTGAACAGGAAAAAACATGATGCGCCTCCAAACAACTTACTTGTGGTGTCCCATCGGTATCAGGCCACTGCCATTATTTTTACAAGTATTCATATTTGTACTCATACAAATTGCCCCAGTACTTAGAACTAATATCAGTATCAATACTGGTATACTAGTGTTGATATTCCATTGGATGAATTATAATTAATACTTCAAGTGAAACATTTGTCACCGCCATGTTCAAGAAATTTCTACAAGTTAAAAGGAAATATTTATGACTCAAATATATACTACAAGGCTCTTCAACTGACGGTCCAAGGGCCCCAACACGCCTGCAGGTGACTTCCATTTCGCCCACCAAAAGTTTTTTTGAAAAACATATTTTTTAAACTTAATTTATTCTAAAATAGATTTTAAATAAAGTTTTACATGTATGATTCAATACAAACAAACAAACAAACAAACAAACAAACAAACAAACAAACAAACAATTACATAATGCAGTGTTTCCACTATCATTCTAAGGCCATCCCTCACCCCTTGGTGTCAGACCCCTAAGCTGTTGGGTTTGAGTAATTGTGGCCCCTGTGCAATTTAGTTGAATATACCTGATATAACAAGCTTTATATTTGATTTGAACCAAATGGGCTGTAGGCCTATAACGAAGGAGAGCCACCTTGTTCTAAATAAAAGAAACATATTTTTAAAGTCATTGTGTAATATTTAAGTTCAAACTCAGTAAGTACTCGGCAAGTACCCAAACTGAAGTTCTTGTACTTATATCCAATTTGAGTAAAGCTGGTAGCAGGAAAACTCTTTTTTTTAAAACTTGATGTATCAGTATGTGTTCCTGTTGTTACACATTGTACTTTGTATCATGCTCAAGAAGAAAAGCTGAACTTGGCTCAGTTGAACAAATGTGTTAGCTCTGAAAATATTCAAAAAATGTATTAACATTACAGTGGAATGCACATGGTCAACAGGCATGTCAAAATAAATGCCTAACATGGACCTTTGTTTACACAAGAGTACTTAAAATAATCTTCAAACATTAATCAGTTGCTTTCGCCCCACTGTTAACAGTTGTTTACTTTAAAATGTTCAAAGAAAAAGCAAATTATTAATGCGCTCTAATGAGATTTGAGAACTGACGGGGGTGGGGTCGTTGGAGGATAAAAACACACAAAGAAATGAGATCTTTTCCTAATATTTTTGTGCTGCACCAAGTTCACAGCATGAAACTTTTACTTTTCCCAAAACTTCACGGCTGTTACACCAAAGGTAATCAATTTATTCTACATCTCACATAAACACAAAAGAACGCTATGCCTCAAAATAGACTCATTTACTGGTGTTAGGTTTTCCTCGTTTTTTTCCTTTCTTGTCGATGGAAGTGTTGTTTGTCCACTCAAAGCTAATTTGGCTTTGAGGCAGTTTTTAAGAACTATGCAAAAGTTGAATTAATTTCAGATTGAATGGGCTGATACAAGCACAGCTGAAGTGTTCTTTTCACAAAACTGAGTGGAATTAACAATTGTGATTTGCATTTAGGGACACACTGTATTTCTGAGCTGGTTCATGCTGGTCTTATTGTCTAAAGTTTTTATCTCTTTGGAGGTACTTTATGTTCCCAGATTCACACATACAACAAAACTGAACCTATAATAAACTTTTATTAGATCCATTTCTTATGGCTGCAATATAATCAAGCTGTTTAAAAAGATAACAGCAAACATTTGTTGGAAATGTTTACATTTTATTGGAGATGGATCCTTGAGATTGAATGTTCTTGAAAAAAAAATGCAGCATATTCTAAAACAATTATTTTTCATTGTGAAAACTTTTCAAACTTATCACCATTATAAAATTACAACACTTTAATCCCATTTGAGAAACAAACATACTTATAAAGTGTATGAGCTGCAATCAACCTCACCTGACGAAAGGTCTACTTAGAGTTATTGAAAAACGTTATTTCTGGTCTCAAAAAATAATAATAATGCATAATTTTTTTGGGCGGGTTAATCAAATTAGCTCTATTGAGCTCTATTGAGCTAATTTAGGGCCATAAATTTTTACTTATTTTATTAAGTTCAAAACTACATGTACCACACAATTACATATGTATAGCAGGCCGTTGTATCATATAATGAATGTTGTATAGCAGGCCGTTGTATCATAGTATCATACAGTATATTTTAAAAAACATTGCATGTCATTGAATCATATTGAATCAAAGCTTTTGGATCATAATAAAAATATGGCATTCTATTTTATCCTATAGTTACAGTGTGGCAGGCTGTTGTATCATTTAATAAAAAATATATAAAATATATATTTTTTTCTGTTTTAACTCATTTGTTTTCTGTTTCTAAATTTTTTATTTTAAATAATAATTTTTAAAACAAATTTTATGGTCCTAATTTAGCTCCATACAACTCCATCACTTCTGAACATAGGATCTTAGTGTAAAACTCTTAAGATTATAAATCCATTCCTTATGCTAGGTTTTTATTCTAGCAGCAATAATACCACCATCATGAAATCAGAGGGTATGAATGTAAGGATGGAAGCACTGATGGCAGCAGAAATGCAAAAGGAGATGCAGGTTGCTTTTAACCAAAGGCTGACCATCAAAGCTTGATCTACTTTGTCTCATCCCAACATTTTATTTCAAAACATGTTTGAAAGTAAAATTTTGCAGAGCCCTGGTGAGTCCTGAGGGTAATACCTCAGAGTGTATCCTCTGTAGCACATGGAAATTTCCAGGTGCTTCTCTTGGGAGCTGCATGTGAGAACAAAAAATGTCTGACTCTGTCAGACTAAATATTGTGCTAATGGTTTTCAGCTGGATCGATTTCACACATCGATAAAATCTATTTGTGCTCGCGTTCGAGCAGAGCTGATCATTTTGTCTGAAACTCTCCCATCTAAAGAGGCAGTTCTGGACAAGCTCCAGATCTGACTCTGCAGACAACAGAGCAGAAGTGCAATTTAATTTCAATTCATTTGAGTTTTGCTTTATAGTGGCCAACAGAAGTATAATCTGCAGGTACTTTACAAAAATGTTAAACGAGTCTAATTGAAAGATAGAAAGACAGATATTTACAATTAATTTCAGACAGTGTATAATTTAATCCATTATGTTCAAATTCAGTTGCATACACCAATAAACTCTTTGCATTTTATTTAAATTCAAACAGAATCCATTTATTGCATCCAGATTCAGTAAAGGGGGATAATTTAGGGGAGAAAAGTTATTTAAGGAGGTAACTGCATCAAATCTTTCTCCCTGCAGGCCACAGCGGAAGAAAAAACTCATGTTTACCACAAAGAAACCTCCAGTATACAGAGGGTTGCTGATCCACTGTTCATGTAAACCACTTATTTACAACATTATGAGATTATTAAAACTTTCAGTTTCAGCTGGTGTTATTAATTTAAATGGCATATTATTCAGCTAATTGAAAGGGCACATCTTCTGGATACTAAAACAGGTTGTGTTTAGAGTTTGGGATGAAAACAGCTTCATGTCAAACTTTTATTGAGTTTTTTGCAGCTGGTTTGTGTAACAATTGAATCAAACTTTGCACAATTGTTCAAACTATTACTCCAAAGGTTGAAGGATGTTAATGTCTGACTGTGACCAAAATAATTCCCAAACCACTGATGTATTTGAATTAAACGTTGACTTTAGACCAGTGATTCCCAAACTCTTTAGACTTGTGTACCCCTGAGCCATTTTGTCATACCACTGGTACCCTTCAGTCAAAGTTAATGATGATTCCCCAAAACTATAATGTAGGGGAGACTGGGGACAGTTGCAACACTTTTTTCATTTGACTCTGTTACTCAGAGATGGTTTGAATTAGACAAA
>JARVGW010000161.1:8784094-8797002 GCA_031762495.1 Anablepsoides rubrolineatus
ACTCTAGCTTGTTTCTGTTTGGAGAAAAATGACGTGTTGCAACCGTCCCTTGTTGCAACTGTCCCCAGTCTCCCCTACAACTGGATATTAATTAAAATTATTGATCTAACAGGTTGTAAAATCCATAATTTTGTGTTTCATTTTTTTGACCTTTTTATATGAAGGGCATTCATGTCAGGCACTTTAAGACCCCATCAACGTAAGACAATAAATAAAATGTTTTGTGTCATTCTTTTATTTTTTTTTCTATCCTCGATCACAAAAGAACCTTCAATTCAAACCACATTTCAATTAAGGCTAAAGTGATTTGACTGTGAGCCACAAGAGCTGCACAAGAAGGGAGAAAAAGAGTAAAAGAGAAAAGCACTAAATGAATTGTAATTAAGGCTTTTTGTAATATTGTTTAGAGAAATGAAATTGAATTCTGGGAGATAAAAGAGCTGTGGGTGGAGGGGCTGACCTGATAGAGGGAGGGTTGCTGTTTCTATAATTGCTTCATGAACATATAGGCTTCTTCTCTGTCATGCCAATAAAGCAGAGAGCTCTTTTTGTATTTGGAGACAGCGAGGAAAGAGAGAAAGAGAGAGAGGGAGAGAGAGGGAGAGAGATATGCTGTTATTCATCAGACAGGAGCGAGGGAGGGAGGGGGACTGAAGGCTCGGAGCTCTCCGGTAACGGAGACAGTGGACGAAAGACTCACGCTGCACGTTTTATTTTATTTTATTTTATTTTTGTTCCAAACCAGATCTGCAACTCGACGAGGACCATACAGAACTTTCCTCTGGCTTTATTCTGAATGTTTCTTTAATTTGGAGGCTATAAAGTGTCTCATTGAGCACGATGGTGGCGGGGAGTTGAGACATCCCGACCGTCTGCGGGGACTGGACCAGGTGTTCTCCCACATTTTGTTACCTCCTAAAAAATAAACAACAACTTCGGATGATTACCTGTTTTCTGCCCTCGATTTACCCGAGCTTTTTCCTTCCAGTCGTTTCCCACTTGATTAGAAACATTTTTATGTAAGAAGGGGACAAGAAGAAAACAATTCAGTCCACAGCAGCAGAAGGAAGGATGCGACTTCAGCCCGGAGTCTGGTAGTGGGTCCACCCAGCTGGTGCCAACATGTTCAGGCGAGGTAAGACAGGTGTTTGTCAAGCTTTTGTGTGCATTTGTTTGACTTAGTTTTTATTTTTGGTTAAACTGCATCACAAATAGCCATCAGCCCCTGGCCGCAATTTTTTTATCCGTCCCGGCGCGAGAGAAAGAAGACGACAAAAAAGAGATTAAATATTTACTCACTTACAAAAAAAAAAAAAAAAAGTCTTAAAATAGCGAAGCGCTGCCGCACTGCAGTTTGTGGAGACTTCACGAGGCTGGCGCTGTATCCTGCGAGCGCGTGTGAGGAGAGATGATGGGTGATGCGCACAAGGAGGAGGAGGATGAGGAGGGCGCGTGCCAAAGAAATAAGAAGGTGTCCAATTTTGGGCACTAATGGCGCAAAGTTCAAAGCGTTTGGTACAACTCTGGTATCAGCAAGGTTGGCTTTCAGTGCGCGAGTTGGTTTGTGGTTAAATTACGTAAATTACATCAGGTTCTGCATGATAATAATGTATTTGGTTAGTTCAGACTCTCACTGGCCTTGATGCCCACACCTGGTTTTTAGAAGAGAAAGTGAGAAGTGAGAAAAATGTGGATTTATTCCAAATGATATTGCAATATTAAACAATAATATTAATGTTTTCTTACATTGTGCAGTCTTAATAATAACTTAACCATCATTGACAATCATCACAAGTTTGGTCTTTTGTAGCAATTGAGTCAATATTTGTTATTGAATTTGACAGCTGAAGACTCCACCTCTCAACTCTCATGTTTCACTTTTTTATGTAAAAATTAACTTGCAATGTGAGCTATTGTTGTGATTAAACTCTCATATTTCTCAGTTCTCTCTTTGTCATCAATCAGCTAAAGCAGGTTTAGACATCAAATATATTAAAATCATTCAGAATAAAAACATTTATTACAGTCCAAGCAGTCTTTTGAGATATTGAGACTGTGATGATGATATATTATAATATTGTATGCAGAGTTTTGAGTACACAATTTTGGTGTTTATTGACCATAAAATGGGTTAGTTGTAGGTTACCTAATATGAGTTTTCAGTGCTGATCTTTAGAAATCAGAGTGGCTGATGGTTGATTTAACATTTTTCATTTAACAAAGTATGACTATAATCATAAACTTCAATGTCCACCATTCTTGCTATAAAAACTAAATTATATGTTACTGTTTGTAGTAGCTGCGGCATCTTCATTTTCTTATTGGTTAGGAAGGTACAGACATGGCTGATTGCCAGTTTCTTTTAAAAACTGAGCTAATATTCGCTGATTAATTGGTCTGTCTCTAATTAATACACTACTTGATGCCATGAGCTTGACATCAGGGACCGAGATCAGTTTAAAAATAGTGCCTTAAGTAAATCAGCTATAAAGACTATAGTGCTGGCGTTTGATTGACAGGAGCATGAATGGGTTTTCAAAGCCAAGGAATGAAAATTAGGTGCTCCATTTAGGCTCCCGTACCCCACCCCTGACTGATGTGCACATTGATATTTGAACAATATACACATAAAAATCCTATTGATTAAGGGGCGGTGACTCATCTACCAACATCCCTCCCCCCTCCCTAAAAAAACACAAGAGGAAAAAAAAACTAAATGAAGGTTCAGTGGGTGTGTGTGGTGAACGGCAGCTTGTCAGAGAACAGTTCTGTGATGAGTGTGGAGCACGGCTGTCGAACCCTGAGAAGAAAAGCATTCTTTAATAGAGATATTGGAAGTCAGTCATTTGTCATTGCTGCGCCGCTCAAAGCCAAACGGCCTGCGCGAGTCTGTGCACGTCACAATCTGGGGGGAGGGGGGGGGGGTGTACAAGTTGGGCTGTCCACTCTTTGGGTGGGGGACCTAATGGGCTTTACAAGAGAGCTGATTAATTAGCATGAATTGTGTGTGTGTGTGTGTGTGTGTGTGTTTGTTTATTTAAAAAAAAGAGCTTCAGGGAGACAACCTTCCATTTTAATCTTCCTGTAAGTTTAGATGGATCACACACACACACACACACACACACACACACACACACACACACACACACACGCACACAAAGACACACACTAAAATCACCCACTGGTGAAGGCTGATGCATGCATTGTATCTCCTCCCACAAATATGTTGCTGTCACTCACAATAATGAAATTCAGAGTAATTGTGCAGTCAGCCTGAGATAAAGTTATCTATATCTGTCACTTTTACCTGCAGTATTTCTCTGCGCTGAGATTAAACAAGGGCCAGAAAGCAAAACAGAGGAGGATAAGTGTCCTTTTCTTTTTTTTCTTTTTTTCTTTGTGCCAGTGTGTAATGAAATCTCCCTCTGTCGCTCTTTTCTTGCATGTCTCTTGTTCTTTTTTCCATCTCCGTGCTCGGCCAGCTCTCGCTGCCAGCTTCACTCTGAGAGCAGAGAGGGTCTGGCAGCCTGATGGGAGACTAGCTTGGCTGGTTTGAGTGGCTCCTGAAGCTTTGTTTCCCAGCTTGTTTGGAGCTGGATTCGGTTCCATCACTTGACTCCGGCTTCATCCTCCAACATTGCAAATGTCATAGTTATCTGTTTGACTTACAGCAATGTGGACACTGACACTGTGAGGAGGAAATAAAAAAAGAGGTAAACTTTTAAATCAGCTAAAAACTTTTATTGTGAAAAAGACAAACAAAAGGTTTTTGGTTTTGCATTTATTTGTAACATTCATTTGTTTTATTATACTGACTATATGTAAACAAGGCTGGATGGATAATTCTTCCAATATATCTTTTTAAATAATTTGTAAATAAAAAGTTTCTGCGCTGCTATATAGTTGTACTTAATGAAGCGCCTCATTTGGATTTAAAGAGACAGCCTCAAAACGAGTTGATCTGAAACACACCTCAGAAAAGACGGGCTTGTGGAGTTACAATAAGGAGGAGTTCAGACCAAAGCATTGCAGTTGCACTTGAATTGTTTAAATGTGAAAAAGATGGGTTTAAAAACATCTACTTTAATCTCGTTTAAAATGCACCCAAATCACCAACGAATGCACTGAATCTTGATTATTTATCAGTTTGACCTCAGTAGTCAGTGAACCATGGATAATACTAAAACTGTTTTCCTTTCACTTCACATAACTTCCCATGTTGGTACTTTGGTGCAGTTTTTAACCATTGTTGCTTGTGCTTTGAAACTCCCCCCACAAAAAAAAAACAAAGAAAGGTTAAGATTATTGCAATCTTGAACAAAAAAAGTCTGTAAAAACATACGGTAAGCTCTTAGTTTCACTCAGAAAAACAGCATGATTTAGTGCTGTTCAAACAGGAGCAGCTAAGGGTTGCAGGGATCTGACAGCTCTGTGATTAAGGGCTTTTTTTTGACACATATGGAAAAAGTTGCCCTGCAGAAATGACATTTAGGAAATGTTCCTGATCTGAAGCCTTGTGGTGGGCTCCAGCAAAGCTCTTTTGTGGGTGGGTGGACTGTAGTAATAGGTAAAAATACTTTAAAATGTAAGCAGTGCTGCTATGTAGTGCTTTGTTAATTAAGTGATTGTTGGTGATCTTTAAAAACTATGGATTAAGCTTGATAAGATATTTCTGTTTCTAACATCCACCTTTTACTCACATGAAAAACTTCAACATCACTTAAAAACCTAAAATGTGACAGCTAGTTTTTCATCAGAAATGCTACAGATACCTGTTGCCGCTTTTGGTCCTTCTAAAGAGCCATATTTAATGTGCTCCCAGATAAATCACATTGTTTTACACATTAACCACCAGTAAAAGTTTATAAATTTGTCTGAGACAGTGTTGTGCAAATGGATTCATTCAACAACTTTTGCACAGCTGAACATGAAACCTAAAAATGTGACTATTACCAGCTTCTGTTCGAGTGCCCTTTCCCTCCTCTAACGACTGAGTATATTTAGGGACATTTATTCACGCTGACATCAGACATAATTATATCCTTGAGAAGTTAATGTCTCACTGAATCCTTCTATTGTGTTGATCACATTTGTGTGCCACGTTTGAATGACGAGGAATGGCTCTTAGGTGTACAAATGTTGATCCAATTATCTCTTTCACCTCATCCATTAGCTTTGCTTCACATCTCTGCTTTAGTTTTTAGACTTCATCTTCTGATCTATGCTGCACTTGGGCACAGAAGCTGCCATGGATTTGATGCACAAATCTAAATGGAAGGCAGGATAGTTGTGGAGCTACTTGGTGTTTTTGATGTTAGTTCGAAACACATTCCTGCTCTTCTCCTATTGTCACAATGAAATGATTTTATTCTGTCGATTCTGTGGATTTTGCTTCAATTTTCAAATCCAATATCTGAGACTGTGTGATGTACTTTCAGACATGAAAATCTATTTTCCCAGAAATTCAGCTCTTTGTTGAAAACTTGAAATTCTCTGATCAGTATCAGTATGTGATAATGACAGTAAAAGTCACAGTTTGTTCTGGTTCATCTTAGCTCGAGTGCTTCTGACTCTGGGCCAAAATATAGATCGTCCCACCAGATCTTTAAACTCTGTCAGATTTTCACTCTGCTTGAATATCTGAGAAGATATTTGTCCGGATCCTACGCCAAAAAGATTTAAAGCATACTCTTCATTAGGATCAGTTTAATTATTGCTGAAAGAAACAGCTGTAACGTTTTCACTTCTATCTGTGTTGTTTGTTTTTTCATTATCCTATAATCCACTGGACAGTTTTAAAGTAGTAACCACTGGATAAAGATTTACAACTGATTATTTTTTAAAGCCCATGCAAAAATGCCAATAACTCACCTGGTTTTGCAGATATTGAGCTATGGTTTTATGTGCACAGAGGAAAACTCTACTCTCTAAAAAACATAAATGTCAGATTGAAGTTTTCCAGAGCGAGCATTGACAAAACATAGACTTCTAAAATAATAATCTTTAAACAGATGAGTCTAGAATTGAGTTTTTTGGACACCATAAAGGAACAGGTTTGTTAAACCTCATCCCTTCTGTGAAACACGGAGGTGGAGGAGTAATTGTTTGGGGTTGGTTTGTTGCAGCAGGACCTGATGGACTCAGTATCATTGAATCACTGGCTGCTTGTTGAACATGTGAGACCATCTGTAAAAACAGAAAATGACCCTTTAGCATAACAAGAAATCAACCAAGAACTGGATGAAGACAACAAATATAGAGATGCCAGCTCTGAGACTTAAATAAATTTGAATCAATGTTTTTGAAAAAATCAGTAAAAATACCTACCTTATATATGTGAAATTGTCCATAATATCATGTCAAGACCTGACCAAAATGGCTCCAACTCTTGTCCCTTCACAGGACGGGTTTAGATTCAAAGATAGTAGGCGATGTGCGTTCCCTTACAGAACGTTAGGCCAATATTTTTGTTTCTGTTTTTAAAATCTCACTGTCAAACAAACGCCGGTGCATCTGATGGCACTGTGACAAAAGACGGATGTCACATCCCGACTTCCTCGCTCAGCGCTGACAGCTGCATTGGCACACATACATTTCGCCTGCAGGCCATTGTCAAATCAACAGTCAAACAAGCTGCTGTTGCTCTTTTACGCGGCTCCGAGTGTGTTTACTGGCATCTCTTATTGCCTCGGTGGATGATAATAACATATGTATTTGTGACAGAATGTTTACGCGGGTCATGAAACACCAAATGGTGGCGTAATTGAGAGCGGCGATTGATCCAAATTTGCTCCAGCAGCACCGGCGTCCCGAGGCAGCGGACGGATTTCACAAATCAGGACATAATGGAGAAAAAAACGTGTAAAAACAAAACAATAAAATTTGTGGATCCATCATATTAAGACCCGTCAAACTCTTGACTTTGATCAGCGGTGTGGGATTCAGTGATAATCAATTAAGTCTGATGCATTTCAGATGCCGTGGCGCTCACACGCCGAGCGTCCGTGTGCCGGCTGCGCATATCAATGACCTTTGCAGCCGCTCCTCCCGCTTCATCTCAAGGTTACTCATTCTTTTTCTTCTGCCTGCTGCGTCCTCGGCTCAGCTCGCTCTGCCTGCTCAACGCCGCTCATTATTTGGTTTTTAAGTCACAAAACAACATTTCCACAAACGTGTGTCGCACTGATGTGTTACAGCTCCGAGCTGCTAAACTGGTGAGCTCTAACAAACACTGGGTAGGAAATAAGAATAATAAATACCAAACAAAATGTGCTACGAGTTATTTCCTACAGAGCATAAAGTGGCATTTTCTACTAGCCTTGTGGTGTTTTTAATTATTCTGATGCCAAGAAGTGTTTTCTCTCACCTTTATTTTTAAACACAAGCATAAAGGAGCATCTGATGATTCCTTTATAACACAGACTGTCTTCATTTGGTTTGCATTGTGTCACTCCGGGATTAGATTCTGTCATTAAGCGAATAAAAAGCAGTTCTGTTCAAACTTTTTGATTCAACTCGACCCGAACAAAGGCATGATTGGTTTTGACACAATTAGGACATTACTCATTGGACACACTGTGTGTGTTGGAGATTAAAGATGTGCTGCTGGAAATTCTTTTTATTTTCAGCTATTTAAGCATGGAGCCTATACACGTACACTGCACGGACATTATGAGCTTGGTTTGGATGCTTTATGTTTATTTTTGTGCAGAAGTCAGAAATCATTTAATGAATTTTTCATATCTCTGTTGATAATTGTTGACTTTATTTTATTGTAGTTATTAGAGCCGCCCAATAAAAAGCAGTTATTTACTAACATCTGGTAGCGTGTTGCAAGACTGATGATGTTTATTCCTAAATGTTGCCAAATGAGACCTTCTTTACTTTTTAGTTTATGCTCTCTGGGTGTCGTAATCTCAGAAACGACCATTTCTGTGCTGTAAACAAGCTCCAGCTTTCATTTAACCACATGTCTCATACACTACCCTCATGTTGGGACGAGCTGGGGAATTAGTTATAGAAATTACCACCACATGAATAAAAGCTCGGCTTCTTTAAAGAGGAGCTTTTGAACTCTAGGATCTGCTTGGTTTAAAGGTAATGAAAGCCAATAGTGTCATATGTGTGTGTGTCCTTTCTTGTTTAATTTCTTTCCGTTGTCTGTGAAGTGATAACATCCCACTGTTCTGTTTTGCCCTAGTTAAACATGTGGTGTCCTTTTTTAATATATAAAGAAGACATATCTAAAGAGGTGTGCTATTTATTCTCTGTTAAGACCATCAGGATGGAGTGTTTGGAAATTGACTTCTTGAAAAGGCCATGCCTCCTGGCTTTATTGAAAGTTACATCTGTATTTGCAAACAGAATAATATTAATATACTTTATATTATATATTTATATTTGTATTAGGGATGAGCCTTTGTCTGTTTTTATCAGTCCTGCAGATCAACACGGACAGGACAATCATTTCTGAGCTCACTCGTGACTATAGTTTCCACTTTGCAATCCTTTCAAAATAAACTAATAGTTGTGTCTAACAAAGCAGCTCAGTTGGAAAAAACAGAGAAACAACTTGATTTGTGTAAAAACTGGTGTAAAAATGTTAAACATTCTAAAATATTAAATATTTAATAATAATTAAATAATCTAAAATCACTTAATTACTTGATCCGAAGCCGGACAATCAACTCCTGGGTTGCCAGGTTTGCACACACCTTTCATTCCTCCCAAGACACAAGTTTCCACTCTGTTATCCACAAATTTTGACTATTGGTTTATCTTTATAATTGTTCGGAACAGTTGTATAGATAGTTGTATACTTTCTGACTGCCTTGGACAACTTCTCTTTAAAACCATCCGTATTGTTTGGACACACAGCTGCCAGCTTCTGGAAGTAAAACACTGCCATTGTTATCTGAACGCTTTTCTGAACAAAGGAACACGCCTTCAAACTTCTGACTAATCACACAATACTCTGTATGTGTGCCTGTGCAGAAAAGCTCGGCCCGAGCTATTTGTCGAGAAGGCGCAGGCACGGCTGCTCTGACGCAGTTTTCATCACTGAACTGCAACATCGAGGGCGGATTTTTCAGCTTTGTTTGGTAGTAGCATGTTGTTGGATGGATGGGGGCCACATGGATAACAGATAATTTGATTACACACAAGAGTCTGAATGGGATTATACTACCAATTAACAAGGAAATATAATGCTTTATTGTAAAAGAAAATATTTAAGAAATGATAAAAATCATAAAGATAGACTTCCTTCCCCTGAACTTGACTCATGGTTGCTGCAGTCAAGCTGTTTTTTTGGTGTTTTTTTTTCCTGTAAGGTTCACTAATTGGTGTTTCCCTAAAGAGCTGTATGCACAGCCAGTAAGACGGTCCCGTGTGAATAAAGTGCCCAATCAGATGAGACATCTCTCCCCATCAGGAATCCTGTGGACGCCTTTGATTGCAGGTTCACTTAGCAACAGCTGGGGCCGGCTGTGCTTTTAGTGTGCGTTAGTGAGAACCAGGGTGTGTCTGCATACACAAGTATGTTAACGTGTTTTTTTTTTGACGAAACGACACACAAATATGTTTGATCACATACTGCAACGAGCACATGGTGTGATTGTGTGTGTAGTCTGTGTAAATGCATGTCTGCGCAAAAAGCCTCAGGAATCATTAGGGTAAATGTCAGAGCTGGTACCCCCAGAGAGGAGTTCTAGAGCAGACCAAGCAAATGCTGGTGGGAGAAGAGAAAAGAAAGAAAGAAAGAAAAAGCAGAAAGGCACAAATCAAGTGTGAGACAGAGAGAGGAAAAACAGTGGAAGGGAGGAAATGAGTGATTATTTGGAACCAGACTTTCAGCTGTAGGGCAGAAGAAGGCTCAGAGTGGAAGGAGAGCGCCAGTGGCAGGTGAAGATGGCGGCGCTGATGGGAGCTGATAGTGTGGGTGTGCGCCTCAATCTCTGCCTCTCCAGTTCAGGAACTTTGGTATTTTCTTGTCACCATGGGTAGAGACGGTCGAATGAAGCAGTCGCTCGCAGCGGCAGCCGCATCTGCTGATTAAAGCGAACGAGCCGCAGACATTTTGGAGACGCTTTGGTCTGAAATTGACACGAGAGGATGGCTTCAAATTTCATGTCTGTTTTCAGCTACAAAGAGAGAGAGAGAGAGAGAGAGAGAGAGAGAGAGAGACGGGCATGGCTTAAAAATAAAACTGGCTCTGTTTAAAGTTTAAAAATACACCTACCCACAGCCCTGGCTTACTATCGAAGCCAGGGTTTAATCTTATTAAAGAAGATTAGGGTCGCAGAGCAAAAAAAAAATTAATAAAAAAAAATTATCCTTGAGATCTGACTTTAAATTCAGAATTCTGAGAGCTAAGCCAGAATTTTGATTTTTCTGACTTTATTCTCAGAATATGAGAAAAAAATCTGAATTCTAAGAAAAATAAAGACAGAACTATAAAGTCAGAACTCAATAGTTAAAAAAATAAAATCACAACCTTCATCGAGAAAGTCACATTACATATTGATCAAATAAAGTGCTGCAGTTTTTTATTTATTTTTAAATCAGCTATTTTTGCAGAATTCATGTAGTCAGAAAATGACCTCCGCTTTGTCAATCAGTTGTGACGACACTTTGGTCAGTTTTGGAAAATAGAAAAACAAAAGAGAAGCAAATAATTTGTGTGTGTGTGTGTGTGTGTGTGTGTGTGTGTGTGTGTGTGCGTCCCATGCAGGACATACCGAACCCCTCTCTATCCCTCCGCTTCCATCAAACCTCCTCTCCTCTCGTGTCTCCTCCTCTGTGGGGAGATGGTGGTTCGCTCTGTACCTGTTGAATAATTGATGGGTGTTTTTGGTTTCCGATAAGGCGTTCGGGGTCCACATCTCTCAGCAGGATGGGCTCGCTGCAGATCACACAGCTCGGTGTGTGTGTCCCACTCACACACACACACACACACACACACACACCTACTATGTCTCTCTACCCTTGCAGGGACTTTCCATTGACTTCCATTCATTTTTTTTATTTTACATCCTAACCCTGACCATTTACCCTAAGACTAACCTCACCTGACCCTAAAACTCACCTAAACTCAATTCACACCTTGGTCCTAAACTGAACCCCCCCCCCCCCCACACACACACACACCCAAAATCAGCCTCTGAAGTTGTGGGGACCGACCTTTGGTCCACAAGGAGCATCCGGTCCCCATGAGGCTGCATTTTCCTGAAAAATCGTCCCCACCAAGTAGCAAAAACAAGGCACACATACACACACACCCTGCTCTGTCCCCCTTTATTTTCTTTATCTTGTCTTATTCGAAACCACATGCCAGTTATTTAGTTACACACTGCTCACATTCCTTCAAACAACGCCTTCACACTCTTTTTGGGCCGAGCAGCTCCAGCTCTCCAGCGCTTTTTCGCGATAAGCTTGATATTCATCTTCTCCTCCTGTTTACAAAGAGCAGTGTAAACATAAATAAATGAAGTATGCTGGATATTACCATGGAAACAAGTTGTGAGAAAAAAAAAATAGAAGCGAACGGGACAAGCTCTTTAATTTGCTGGCATGAGCTGGATCATCATCATGTGATTCGCAGGATTTGAGCTCCACCTTAGTGAATAAAATATAACAAGTCTGTGGTTAAAGTTTGAACCCTCAGGTGACTGATTCATCGCTGCGAATGCCTCTAGTGTTGATTTCTCACATACTTAGATCATGCTCCACCTTTATGAGAGCACAGAGTTCTGTTTTGTTGCTGTTTGGGATGAAACAAATCCAAAGCGATCTGGCACAACAAAAGCATAACCTGCTGCAGAAACCAGCGCAGAGGTGCAAATTAGGACAAGCATGGGGGGCGCAGGAGCAGCATTATGTTGTTCCTGCAGGACAGCTCTTTGTCAGGAGTGAAATAAAGGCTAGTGGTCTTTGTGGAACGCTGCAGACATCGGATCAGAGCTGAGGCTTATATTTCCTGGAACACTCTCCAGTGTAGTCCACATTAGTTACATTTCTGTTTATATATATATATATATAAATGTTTTTGTATATATAATATGGGATGCCAAGTGTAAAATAAAATGTGAAAAAATGCCACTAACACATTTTCATTATTTAGTTCACTTTCTGAATGCAAAAGAAAATCTTAAAGTGCTCCTGTGTCACACCTGGTCCTGCATGTTTTACATGTTTCTCTGCTCCAACACACCTGTTTTGAATGAATGAGTGATTATCAGGTTTCTGGATAAATTGGAAGAGGTAATTCAATGAATGAATCAGCTGTGTTGGAGCAAAGAAAAAAAAGTAAAACATGTAGGTCTGCAGCCATCAAGGACCAAGATTGCCACCCCTGTTATATAGGGAAACGTCAGCAGAGTTAGCGATTGCATTTGTTACAGGATGATGATGTCATAACAAACGGACCTGCAAGTTTGATGTATGGTAGAGAAGTGTTCAGAGTTAGTAGCGTTAGCAGCATTAGCGGTTGCGTTTTTGTCGCAGATTGATAATGTCATAACAAAATTTGTGCCCTAAACGTTGTTTTTCCATTCTGAAATGCTTATATGTCATTTTTTTTAATGAAGCCACAACATTCACATTTAACTTAGATTTACACTTTTAGATTTAGGATTTAACATTTAGACATAACATTTAAATTTAACATTATGTAAAAATGAGCAAAATGTAGCTAATAAACAATAAAACAAATTTACACAGAGAAAGTTAATTAAATAATGCAAATGCTGGCATTTTTTTTAATACATGTTATTTTATTTTTTATTTGTCGCCCCATTAAAAAAACAGGTAAAGAACAATAATGGTAGAAAGCTTTATTGATTATTGACTTTCCCTTTTGCGATAAGATGTAAACAATGTGGGGAAAAGGATTTAAATGTGTTAAAGAT
>JARVGW010000161.1:9000093-9014934 GCA_031762495.1 Anablepsoides rubrolineatus
CAAGTACTTTATAGACCTCTGCTTTTAGGTAAAAGTTTTCCACTAACATTTCTTCGCTATTTAGGTCATTGTTTTTACGTTATGCACATTGTTTTTTAATTTTACATTTAAATGGTAAATAATATATGTATGTAAATATTAAATCCTAAATGTAGATGTTTAAACTGAAATGTAAAAGTCAAATCTTAAAAGTTGTGGTTTAATGTTGAAGTTTTTTTGGAATGGAATACAGCCTTTGCTGTTGGTCCTTGAGTCTGGTTAGGACGTCATCATCCTACGACAACGCTAATATTGCTAACACTGCAAATGCTGCAAAATGTTCCCTACAAGACATCAAACCTTTGGCTTGTGTCTGAGCTGCACTTCATACTGTATGACAATAGGTACCATCAATTTTTTTGATGAACACATTTTGAACATAGCTTTTAAATACCATCTTCAGGAGCTTTAGCAGAGTTAGCATATACACTTGTCATATTAAGAAATCCTTGAATCTCCTGCAGCCATGTGGAGCGGCCTAAACCCTTGCTAGTACAAAGCACCACTTATTTGTACTTAGCTCCTCCCTGGAGCTTAGTCCCCAGCTGAGATCCTCCCCTATTTTTGTAATTACCCCGGGGGGGTAAGTGTCCTGGGGGGTTATTGACCTACAACCCTTCAGAAAACATACTTTCTGAAGTGGGATCACTCAAAAAAGGTTCAAATGTATCCTGAGTTGCTATTTTCAAAACCAATATTGTATGATGTTGCTGCTATTTTTTTATTATTACAACAAAATACAACACTCCTACAACTGATTGTAAATGGCATGAAACAGTGTTGTGATGATGTGCAGAAATGGGTGCGACAGAAGCGGTAGCAGGTTCTTAAAAAGATAGAGGCCAATTTCAAGGTGTTATGATACAAAGTCAAATAATTTTTTAGTTTATACAAATTAGCAGCCTTTTCATAAGAACTGACAGTTATATATATACTTTATTTTGGTATTGAATTGAACTATGTGCCTGATAAACACATAATACTGGTATTTTAAATATATTGTCTTTGTAGTGTAGTCAACTGAATGTAGCTTGAATTTGCAACATATCATATTCTGTTTTTATGTATGTCTTAAAGTCCTGAAACATTCCAGCACATTCAGGACCTTGGACAGTTCCTTTAGTCCTTTACACTGTCTAAAGTCCTGAAACATTCCAGCACATTCAGGACCATGGACAGTTCCTTTAGTCCTTTACACTGTCTAAAGTCCTGAAACATTCCTGTACTTTCAGGACCTTGGACAGTTCCTTCAGTCCTTTACACTGTCTTAAAGTCCTGAAACATTCCAGCACTTTCAGGACCTTGGACAGTTCCTTCAGTCCTTTACACTGTCTAAAGTCCTGAAACATTCCTGTACTTTCAGGACCTTGGACAGTTCCTTCATTCCTTTACAATGTCTAAAGTCCTGAAACATTCCAGCACATTCAGGACCTTGGACAGTTCCTTCAGTCCTTCACACTGTCTAAAGTCCTGAAACATTTCTGCACTTTCAGGACCTTAGACAGTTCCTTTAGTCCTTTACACTGTCTAAAGTCCTAAAACATTCCAGCACTTTCAGGACCTTGGACAGTTCCTTTAGCATTTCACACTGGTCTAAAGCAGTGATTCCCAACCAGGGGTACGTGAGCATATTACAGGTGGTACGTGGGAAAAATTCCCAGGTGTGTAAAAAATAAATAAAAATAGGACTGCAATATGTAGGACCCTATGATTTCTGTAATGCAAAAATTGCAGTCAGAATCACGGATTTTGCTCATTTGGGTGAGCTTCTGACATACTTTGGAAAATACAATGTTTTTTGTACGCTGCTGTTTTCTTGTTTATTTATTTAATTACTTATTGACTTTCAAGTTGATGTTTTTATCTTCCTGTTTAATTGGGTTGAAAAAATAAAATGCCTAAGAATTAAATGTTCTAGGGCATTAAATAATTTTCATTTAATATTAATTTTAGTACATTATAATTTTGAAGAATCATCATTATGTTTGACTGAAAGGATATTAGTAGTATGACAGAATGTCTCATTGGGTACACAAGTCTAAAAAGGTTGGGAACCAGTGTCTTACACAACGTACCAGCTTTATTGGAATTAAGGTTTTATAATTACCAATGAGTTACACTTGGATTTGAATCTACAACACTGTCTTGTACATAAAAATGACCAGTGATTTTAATTTGTAGCTTTATGTATACAAAAGATATACAACAAATTTCCAGACTTAAAAGATAGTTTGGTCTCACTAAAGACTGGCATCATTTAGTCAACATGAACAATGTAAAAACTAAAATGTGTTTGTTAAAAGTTTCTTCGGCCTTAGGGAGCTAATTAATTTTATTCCTCTCAGAGAAAGTTGCAACCTACAAACTCCGCAATTCATTTGTCACTTAAATTTGAATATACCTGAGTCTTGTTTCTGTCTGTTCCTGTGTGTCACATTCAGTTGTTTGCTTCCTCTGTGCTCATAGATGATCTGTCTCACTCTGCCTGCAGTATGGTTCAAGTGGGTGTAAACAGCACACAGGTGCAAGTGTCTGAGTTTTTTATTGTGGGCTTTCCAAGTCTCCAGCAGGAGTATTTTCACCTAGTGGCATGGTTCGTCTTCATCCTCTATGTGACCACAGTTGTTGGCAACATTGTCCTGGTTGTAGTTTTTGCTCTGGAGCCCAACCTTAAGAAGCCAATGTATATCAACATGGTGAGCCTGGCTCTCTCAGACATTGGTAAATGTTTTTTTTTACTACAACAAAAGCTTTAGAAATTATACTTCATCATCTGTGCGTGAGGTGTGTTGTGTCTTAAACTGTTTCCTTCTTGCTGCAGGTTTTACCACAGTTGCTTTACCTAAACTCATTGCTCGTTACTGGTGGAATGATGGGAGTATTGGCTTTTACACTTGTCACTTTCAAAGACACATGATCCATTATTTTGGAAGTTTAAACTCTCTGATCTTACTCACTATGGCTGTGGATCGATACCTGGCCATCTGTTTTCCTCTCAGGTGGAAAAGCAAAACTTGGAATTATTTATATCTAACTTCCGGAAGATGAAATAAACCACATCATTCTGTTTTTTCTCCTCACTTTTCCCTCCTCAGATACCCCATGCTGATGACAATCCCAATCATGACGGTCCTGACAGTCTTCTTCTGGCTCACGGCTCACATCTTTACAGGCATCGGCTCCAGCTACATGACCCAGATGTCATTTTGTGGTTCCAATCAAATCCTACAGGCCTTCTGTGACTATGGGTCTTTACTGGCTGTAGCATGTGGAGACACAAGCTATGTGTACAGATCCACATATATCGTAGCAATGTTCATTCTTTATGTTCCTTTAGGCTTCATTATCTTTTCCTATGTTTGCATTGTTATTGCAGTCTTACAAATGGTCAATGGACAGGTGAATATCATCAAATGTCAGATTAAACAATCAAGTTTTGTGGTTCAAAATACAAATAAAATTTAACATTTTATTTCCTGATATGTTAACCTCAGTATGTTCTTCTCCACAGGGCAGAAAGAAGACTTTTTCTACCTGCACCACTCAGGGATTTATCATTTCTGTTTACTACTTACCTCGCTTTTTTGTCTACACAGCACCGTATATTCCTAATTTTAACCTGACCCCTGATAAACGTATAGCCACAGTTTTATTCTACAGCTTTTTCCCTCCACTGGTAAACCCGTTTGTCTACTGTTTCAGAACCAAAGAGATCCAGGAAATATTCAGGCACTGGATCCAGAAGTATAAGGCCTTTAAGACCAACCCTGGACTAAATGTCACTGTCCCTGCATTACATTAACAAGATTGTTATATTGTTTTTGATTTTCACTCACTGCCTAATGAAGTTTTTTTTTTCTTTTTTGTAACTTAATTTTTTTATCTGTTCATTTTATTTGAATTAAAAAATGTGCTATATATTCTGAGAGTTGTCTAAATGATGGGGTGGGTATAGTATTTCTTTTGGGGTGAGGGAAGCATAGGTGGTCTTGGTGGCGGCCGGGGGGCTGTGCTGGGTCAGGTTGGTCCCTTTGTTGTGGCGGAGTTTTGCTCTTGGTCCCTCCTTGCACTGTCAATGGCTGGGTTTACACTCTAGGCTGAATCGTCCTTGCTGGGATTTGGTAGCTTCTTTGGGTTGCGGGCTGGCTATGGGGCTGGGGGTCAGGACTTGGGGGTCACTCCTCTGTGATGTCTGTGACTCAGGAAGCGGTCTTCACATATATAAGCGTCCAGCCTGTCATGTGCTGATAAAACTTGCATAAACGTTCTTAAATAAATAACCGGGGTTTTGTTCTGTCCTAAACTTTACCCTAAGCTTTATATTTGGAGAACGTTGCTGTAAAGTGACTGTCTGTTCACTGCGCGAGTCACAGCTTTTTTTTTCTCCCTCTCTCTCGGACCTCCAGTTTGAGTGATTCCATATTTTTTTCCCTGTGCTTCATCAATAAAAGGAACATTCACTGACTTCTACAATGTTTTCTCTTCATTTCTTTGAGTGTTCCTGAAAGCCAACAAGTTGCATTTTGGAATGACCTTATTATTGTATCATGTTTATGATCTGAGTTTGTTTTACAGAGTGAAATGTCTGAATGACTTGTGATTCCATACTTTATGCCAGGGGTTGTAGTATGCATTATGGCAGATTTAGTTTATGGTTGATGCTGATTTTAAAGCAGGTTATTTTCAGACATTAATACTTTAAGCCAACAGCTCAAGGGCAGAACAATTATTATCTTTCACCTTTTAAATTATGTTTGTTGCATTCAATCATAAATTTAAAGTTTACTATTGATATAAGAAACTATTTTCATGTTAAATAAAAAATATATACATTTTTTGACTCACATGGGCTTTGAGTTTGACAAGCGTTTTAAGACATTAATAAAAACTTTTGTAGTTTTGCTGGTGTCAATTTTCTTACATAAGTCATGGTGAATGTCAAAAACTGATGATGAGACTCGGTCTGATTAAGATTGAGATTATTTAACAACATAAAAACTGGAATTAGTTAACCATTTTTTTAGTCAGCCTAAGTGAGTTAATTAGTTTTATTCCTCTGAGACAAAGTTGCATCAACAAACTACACTTCCTCTGTCACTTAAACATATAATAAAATATACCTGAGTTGTTGTTCCTGTCTGTCTGTTAAGACCACTGGATGAGGTAAGACCTGCTCAGAGCTCCTGTGTGTCACATTCAGTTGTTTGCTTCCTCTGTGCTCATAGATGATCTGTCTCACTCTGCCTGCAGTATGGTTCAAGTGGGTGTAAACAGCACACAGGTGCAAGTGTCTGAGTTTTTTATTGTGGGCTTTCCAAGTCTCCAGCAGGAGTATTTTCACCTAGTGGCATGGTTCTTCTTCATCCTTTATGTGACCACAGTGGTTGGCAACATGGTCCTGGTTGTAGTTTTTGCTCTGGAGCCCAACCTTCAGAAGCCAATGTATATCATCATGGTGAGCCTGGCTCTCTCAGACATTGGTAAATGTTGTTTTCAACACAACATAAGTTTTAGAAATTATACTTCATCATCTGTGTGTGAGGTGTGTTGTGTCTTAAACTGTTTCCTTCTTGCTGCAGGTTTTACCACAGTTGCTTTACCTAAACTCATTGCTCGTTACTGGTGGAATGATGGGAGTATTGGCTTTTACACTTGCCTCTTTCAAAGACACATGATCCATTATTTTGGCAGTTTAAACTCGTTGATCTTGTTGACCATGGCTGTGGATCGATACCTGGCCATCTGTTTTCCTCTCAGGTGGAAAAACAAAACTTCAAATTCTTTATATCTACCTTCAGGAACTTGAGACAAATCACAGCTCTGTTTTTCTCTCTCACTCTTCTCTGCTCAGATACTCCATGCTGATGACAATCCCAACCATGACGGTTCTGACGGTCCTCTGCTGGGTCACGGCTCACGTCTTTCCTAGCTCTGGCTCCAGCTACATGACCCAGATGTCATTTTGTGGTCCCAATCAAATCCTACAGGCCTTCTGTGACACTGGTTCTTTAATTGCTTTAGTTTGTGGAGACTCAAGCTATGCGTACTCTGCCTCCTATACATCAGCAATGATTATTCTTTATGTTCCTTTAGGATTCATCATCTTTTCCTACTTTTGCATTGTTGTTACAGTCCTGCAGATGGTGAATGGACAGGTGAATGTCATCTCTTTTAGTGTTGATAATGAAGTATTTTGTACTTTGTACAAATGCCAGATTAAACCATAAGGTGTCATAAATCAGATTACACAGTTCAATATTTGTTATATTGTTCATAATTAGATAACCTCAATTTGTTGTCTTCCACAGGGCAGAAAGAAGACTTTTTCCACTTGTGCCACTCAGGGATTTATCATTTCTGTCTACTACTTACCTCGCTTTTTTGTCTACACTGCACCGTACATTCCTAACTTTCAAATGACTCATGATAGGCGGATGGTCACAACTCTTTTCTACAGTTTTTTCCCCCCGTTGATAAACCCGTTTGTCTACTGCTTCAGAACCAAAGAGATTCAGGAAACATTTAGACGCTGGATTCTGAAACATAATACATTTAAGACTAACCCTGGACTAAATGTAACTGCCCCTGAGTTACATTAACAAGATTTCTATATTTTGTGCACTACATAATTTTGGGACTTTCTATGAAATCCTGATTGTTTTACAGTTTAGCCAGAAGATGGCAGCATGTTCAATGTTTTGTTACAGGAAGTCACACATGAAGCAGTAAAAATCCTGTCCTGTTTAATGTCTGCACATCTTATTTTACTCATGTAAAACACACAAACTTCTGAACTGAATGTTTATAAGAAGCAGTTTTATTAAAATAGTTTAGGCTGGGTTTAGTCATGTCGGTTCATCTTATTTCTGTCCAGCTGCTGTAAATGTCAAACGCATTTCAGTGACACAGCAATGTTTTTATAGTGTCGTTCACAGCAGCCTCGATGGGATGAAACAAAACAACAGTTCTTTCTGCAGCTTGACCTCCTTCAACTGAGAGAGAGGGAGGCTGTGTTCATGTTTGGTACCTGGGCCTTGTGGGCTCAGCATGAAAACAGGTGGGAGAAAAAAAAAAAAGAAACTTCACTGATGCAGAAGCATCATCTGTGAATGAATTTCCTCTTCAGACTCTCTGTGCCTCTTTTTATCTAATACAACCCACATATGAATAAAACTTTTAGCATTTAATGAGGAGTAAAATGTTTAAAAACTCAGGATGGCGAACTAAACTATACTTTGACCTTTGCTCATTCATGTGCAAACTGGACTGAATGACACGTTTGTTCTTTGAAATTATTACGGTTTGATTTTATTCTTCCTTTCACTCTTTGTGGTGGTTTAATTCTAGAGAAGCTCTTGTGAGCTGCAGCTCAGCACTTTTTATATGGTGGACCTGATCAAACCCACCTTCCTAACATGAGTTACATGTTTAGTCATGTCGTCATCACAGGACAGAATGTGCTGAAGACAAAAAAAAAACAAAACAAAAACAGCAACAAACACATTCCAACACGAAAGCTGGACTCAGACTGAGGCATGCACACGTCTGAGCAACCTCTGAACGTTTTGTTGTTGCTCTCTAATCTCTTATCAATTTAAAGATAACAGGTTTTTAAAGGAGGCATATCATGCTTTTAAATCCTCCTTTTTCACTTTCAGTTAGTCTATATTGGTCTGAACTCCTCCTTATTGTAACTCCACAAGCCCCTCTTTCCCCCCTTTTCTGAGGTGTGTCTCAGATCAACTCGTTTACTTAAGATAAGCGAACCAAAGTCCTCAGCTAAAAGAAGTCTGGATGTTAGGAGCATCATCATTTTTTTTTTGGTCAGCTAATACTTTAGCCATGGTTGATACATGCCAATCATCACGATCTAGTCCCCATGCAGGCTGCACCTGCGAGGACATAGCCCCGCAGCTCAAAGGATCCCAGCTTCCCTGGATGAAGGCCAGACACATTTG
This sequence comes from Anablepsoides rubrolineatus, assembly GCA_031762495.1. Taxonomy (NCBI): domain Eukaryota; kingdom Metazoa; phylum Chordata; class Actinopteri; order Cyprinodontiformes; family Rivulidae; genus Anablepsoides; species Anablepsoides rubrolineatus. Next base: position 9,008,091 of record JARVGW010000161.1, read on the forward strand.
TGATGAATCGACCCAAACTGGACTCAACCCTTTTACACTTGTGAAGTCCTGCAGAGGTCTGAACACATAATAAAACTACAGAACAGGTTTTCTCGGACTGCTTGTTTACTTGTAGTTCCATCAGTAGAACTGGAGGCAGAAGATTCAGAGAGCGGGTCCTTCTGTTTGGGATGAAATCAGCTTCAGACAGATTCCATCAGCAAAGGTAAAGGTATTTTAAATTTGTAATTACTAGAAATGTTAACGGTTTCCTCTTTATTTTCACCTTAAACTTAATCTTTTTCGAACTGCTCGTGCTATGAAATTCGTTTTTTTTTCTGACTTGTCAAACTTTTTGCTTCAAATTATGAATTTAGGTTGTTTTTTTCTAGTTTACCTTTGATTTCTTTTGTATAAAGCAAACTGACTGTATGCCTGTTGAACAGGAACCATAAGTTGTAAATAAACCTTCTGACTTTCTCATTTTATTTCAGCACCTGCACATGTTGAGATGTTTGATCCCAGAATAAGACTTTGAAATAAATCAGTTCTTCCATCAGTGAAACCTGTAGTTCTGCTGTTCAGCCTGATGGTGGCTCAACATATTTTTCCCCCCCCATAAGGTCCCAATCAACCAAATACTGATAGCCCAGTCTTTGTAAGATGTTCTTAAACTAATATTCTATTATTCTATAAACAAAAATTACAAACAAAAGCTAATTTTGTTGAAGATCTGAACCTTACACTTAAAGGAACGTGAGCTGAGCAGTGAATCTCATACATCTATTTATTTATCCAGACATTTTGGACTAACATCACTTAACATATGAATCAAGCAGCATAAATCTGAGATTTATTTTTTATTTGTATTTTAGCCAAAAGCCTGATGCAGGTTTATAATGTTTAGGAGAAAAAATGAATCTAATTGTGCAGCTGGATCTCCTGCAATCACACCTGCTTTTATTTTTTTGCACATAATTTTACACATTGGAGCAAAATTATTTCAAATCAAATAAACTTGAATTGCACTAAATTGTATAAACTTACATTAAACATTTAAGTTTAAGTTGAAAATCACTTAATTACAGCTTCTTTTGTTAAAATGCTGTTTTGCTCATTTATCTTTCTGAATGCTTCGAGTGTTTAATGCGTCTGCAAAGTTTCAAGCCTCATTTCAGGCAACTTTAAACAACTTTCAGGCATAATTTTATTTAAAAAAAAACAAAACCTGCTGAGTTTGTCAAACGTCACACTTCAAGTCAGCTGAAAATGCCCGACGTCTGATTTCTCATCGGAGGCAGTTTTCTTACAATTTCTGAGCAGCGAGCCGCGACAGAAGGAAACGCACTTCAATAACCTTTATTTAGTTTACAGATGTTTTCCATTTTGACGATTGGAGGAAGAGGAGGGGAGGAGGAGGAAGAAGAGGGAGCATTAGTGCTATTTACATTTTGGGTTTTGAAAATGTTTCTCTGTACAGATTTGAACCCTGATCAATATAAACAATAATCTTTAAGACCTAGTGCTGTTACAAAGCAATTCTTTAATGCGAAATAAAACATAAACACACAAAGTAAAAGGATTAGATTAAATTATGAACAAATGAGAAGAAAAGAGAATAAAAATCAGTTCATCATTGATTAGGGAGGATTTTTCTTTCTTTTTTTTTCAGCTAATAAACACGAGACATCGTCAGTGAGCGACTGTGAGCTGGCTAGAAGCTAACCATAAACACAATCACTAAAACACCAATATAATGTCATATCACCAGGAACTAAAATCGTTCATGTCCTATAGAAGATTTCATATTAAATATATTCTACACGTATTTCGCCTCAGTTTGGAGCATCACTTCCATTGGAAACATAGAAAATAAAAACCTTTTTACACGTTTGCATTAATCGGGTGAAAGAACACGCGCCTCGCTTGTGCAAAACGGACGTATTAATGCAGAGTTAAAAAGAACAAAAAGCAGCTTAAGACTGAGGGGGGGGATTCATTCTCTTTTACTGTCCGAGATCCTTTTCACAACACTGATGGAGAAGGGAGCAGGATGTGATTGAGAAAAGAAGAAAAACTGACTTAGTTTCTTTCTTTTTTGTTTAAATATTACTATTATAATATCACCAAGCTGGTTAGTTACATGCATGATCTGTAAAAAAAAAAAAGTGTACAAACACATATCCAAGGCAATACTGCTTATTTGTTTATCTGTTTGCTTGTTAGGCTTCATTTGGCTAAAAATGAGATGAAAGACGGGAGGCGTTTGGTCTGTACAAACAAACAAAAGGTTTCTCTCCCTTTTTGCGACCTTTAAGGGCACATGGAGAGGAGGGCAGTAAAAAGGTGTGTGTGCGTGTGTGTGTGTGTGTTTTCTGATCAGGCACGCTTCGTCGTCACACAAACACAGAGCGGTCGGGACGGGCAGACCGAGAGTCGTCTTGAGGTTTTCTGCAGAGCTTAGTGGTTAAACGTCTCAGCGGCGTCGTGTACGAAAGAACAAGGCCACACGCAAACTTGGCTGGATAAAAGGTGTGTCGCATATGTGTGTGTAGGTGTGTGTGTGGCAGAAGGCTTAAGGAAATTAAATAATATAAAAAAACATGCATATCCAGTTCCTTCCTCTTATTTTCTGTTATTACAACAAATCAAGTACAACAAAGAAATCAGCTCTATTGTTAATCAATTTCCTGCTCCCTGATTCGTCGTCTCGGATTAGTCTGAGCCTGCTGTCGTCCTGTTTGTGTGCGAATGTGTGCGTGATGAAGTGGTGGTGTGGGTTTAAAAAAAATAAAACTAAATAAAATGAAAAAGAAAAAGAAAAAAAATGAAGAAAGCAGAACGGACACGAGTGCATTTGTCTGTTTTGCGTCTTCGCACTGTGGACAGGCTTCAGGACGAGGGGACGAGCTCCGTGGTTCCGGGACACTGATGACATGAACGGACAGGAAGAGGCGGCAGGTTGGCAGCGGAGGTGTGTTATTTACAGGATGACGCAGCAGTTACTCTCCCCGGTCTTCTCCCGATTCCTCTGACCTGGACAAACACACCAACCAAAGCAAACGTCGTGAGGACAAATATCACCCAGTTTGTTAAACAAGAAAAACAAAAAATAAACAGAGACATTTTTGAGTTGGAGTTGTTTTAAGATGGTAGAAATCCACTAGAACGTATTCTCCACCTATCTGCAACAGGTAAGATATTTACATTTTATACCTTTCCATTAAACCTCACTTTGCTAAATCTGAGCTATCGCTTTCAGGAAACCTATGCAGTCTATTAGGTTTGGTGATGGAAGTATTATGATCTGGGCCATATTATTAAAAATCAAATCATGTAAACATTTGAGGATGTGACATTTGTGACATTATTCCACAAAATGCCAAAAATGCATTTTCTTAAAAGATTTAGTTTCTTTATTTTGTTTCGATTTATTAAATTATTTATGGATTTGTGTAAAAAAAAATCTGTTCCAGATCATATTTATGCAGAAATAGACAATTCGGAATCAACACTTCAAATGCATTTTTAAACAACTCGCAGGAAACGTTTGTCTCATAAAACAAAATTACATTTTCTAAAAACCATTTCAAAAGTTTTCCTTCAATACTTCCCTATGTTGGATTAAATCTCTCCTTTTAATAATTTTCCACAAAACCTTTTATTCTGAAGTAAACAGAGTTATCCAACATGCATAACAGAATAAAAATTTGTTGGATTTAATCTGCAGTTAAAATCAAATTAGAGTCACAAAAAGAAATCCTGTCGTCCACTGGGATTTTGTTTCCAGCCCGACATTCTGCACATTGTGCTGTATCTTGGGGATACACCTAAAGGAGCCAATCATTTGCACTAGTGGCTGCCCCTGAAACAGAAGCCATGTGTAGAAATAAATAATGGTTGCTGGAAGCAGAACATTTAAAGTTTTCCAGCTTGTGAAAAGACTTCTGGAAAAAAAGAAAAAAAAGAAAGCTGGTTACCTTGGGAATTTGGCTCAGGCAAAGTCTCTCTGGCAACTAAATGCATCACTGTGGTCCTCCCCAGGGGCAGTTTGAGAGCTAAGAAATGAGAGCAGAGGAGAGAAACATGAAGGATGCAAAGGTCACACTGAGTCTGTGCAATGTCATCCAGCATCACTATCACTTCACTCTTCGGTGGCTTTTCAGACCCGTGTAGAAATGAAAACAGACGCGACCGCGTTTCTGCTTCTGTAGGCGTCAAAATACACGAGTGACGGGTCGCCGTGCTGCTGAATCATCATCTATAACAGTCTGACATGAATCTGCATCTGATTCAGGGACATTAGTGACAGACTGTTTGTGTTCCATATTATCTTTTATCAACAATTACACTGTGTTAAGATATAAAAACCTCGTGTGTACATAGGCCAAAACATTAAGCCCCTGTTTACACGAGATCAGTCTCTAAAAATGCTAATGTGTACTAGGGTGAATACACAAAAAAAATCACCTGTTTATATGGAACCACTGCAGTAATGTACCAGGCAGGGTTGGCAAATGGGCCACAGTAAAGTGTTTTATTGTTCCTTTAAAATCATCATATTTTGAGTCAAAACAGCAGTTGTTTGAGTTAGAGTTTTGTAAATAAGGTGTGTGTTGTGTTTGGTGAAAATATGCATGGAAAAAAGACCAACAAAAAAAATGTTTTTTTATTATCTGGCAACCCTGAGACGGGCTCGCTCATGCTCTGATCATGCAGTGGCTTCATGATCACAGTTAGGTCCAAACCTGGGGAATAAACTAAAGTTCGATTGGACCCAGGATTATTTTTGTGTTTTTTTCCTTAAAGCTACAAAGGGTGAGTAACAGAAGAAAACACTCTGCTGTCTGTCATTTATTGTAATTTTTGTTAGCTTAAGAATCTTTTGCTGTGCGCCGGCTCTTTGAGCATGCGGAAATCATTTCAATAATCTAGCAGTTATGATCTCAAATAAAATTGAGTTTAAAGTCTGGTTTTCAGTGTTCTACATTCATTAAATACTGATTTTTTTTTATTAATCCAAAGAATTTAGTCAAATGTTTTTTAAATGGCTGGAAAAGTCATAGTTCTGTGTAGATTTTTTACAATTTTTTCAGTGGAAGATACTCCTGGACCTCCCCTAGAACTGCTTCAGTCCACAGCTGCTCATTAACATGAACAGGTGTTCCTTGTTGCTGTCAGCAGATGTTAGCAGGTAGACGTCTGCTATTCTGTTGCAAAAGATTTATATTGTTTCTGTATCTTGGTTAGGGCACCACATTGACTAGGAGTGGCCCTGGTTTTCAGCAGTTAATTTTTCAGTCTTTCTACAGCCCAAAACCGTCCAATTAGTTTATCCTTCTTGACAGCAGCCCATGCTAATGCTGCTGACCCACTCAGCTGACTGTTTTAATTAATGATCCAGTCAAGTCCAGCCAACTGCATCACTAATGGTTACTTTAAAGTTATCTGTGCACTTCATCTTCAAACATGTAACACTTACTTATATAGGTGTTCATATTTCAGCTTTCATGTCATCTGACACCCTGCACTGTTAGAGACTACAAACAGGCTTGTTTGGTAGGACTGGAGTTCCTGAGAACTGCTGGTTTTAATTGTCTCTCACTGTTTTCCTTAGATTTGCAATTTCTAGCAGCAGACACACTTCCAGACTTGGAGAAAACGTTCCAAAAGGCTCGTGTTTTTGCACATTTTCTCAATTTTCTGGCCACTTTAACAGAGGGATTAAGTAGAAAAAAAAAAGATTCCAGCAGGAGTTTGGAGCAAAAACCTGCACACATAGGCATCCCCCCCCCCCCACCCCACCCCAGCTCAGAGACATCCCTGGAACATTTCTGCAGTTCATGAGTGAAAACAGCTCCTGACAGTTAAATCTCTCGGTTGGTTCATTTGACCTCAGAATTGTTACCTGAAGCTAACAGTAATGAGCACATTTTTGTCTTGCGTTTTGGAACTACAGGGATTTTTTTGGGGGAGGGGGGCTCAACTGTAACAAGATTTTGCGTCTTCACCTATACATGTTAGACTAACGATAACGTTGTTACCTGATGGATGGTACTAATGGGATGAGTGTAAATGTGTTGTGAAGACTTATAACCAGATTATTCTCCAAAAAGAGGGAAATCAAAATCAGGTTAGGCAGATAAAAAAGCCTAAAAGCTAGAGATAAGTGGGGTGAGTCCCCCACTAAAAAAGGGCATCCTTTTTCTTCCTTTCAATACCCCCCCCCCCCCCCCTCGTCTCTGTTGCTTCTTTGTCCATTCTGAAGGCTACACCAAAGCCAGTTTTCCCACATTTTCCTGCCTAGCCTCCTTCGTCCTCTTTTTCTCTCTTTCCTCTCTCCTCCCTTTCCTCCGTCAAAGCAGGCTTGTCCGGAGCACTGAGGTGCCTCTGTTCTGCGGCTCGGGGAAAAAGATGAGGACAGCAAAGAACGTTCCAGCACAGCGCACTGCCGTGACTTTGTGCACACACACACACACACACACCCCGGAGCGAGCGAGCGAGCGGTTTTGTCTGGGCGGCGTAGCTCCGGTGTTTTCTCACCTCCTAGTGTTACGTTGCCGTGTAGAAAACGTCCCTGGTAGATGAGCCTCAGGATGTTTGGACTGCTGACCTGCTCCTCTTCCCAGTCTGACAGAAACACAAAGCAGCAGATGGGAGGAGAGGGTTAGGAAGAAACGTTCTGTTTCTCATTCCATAAATCCTTTTATTTCTCATTTTCTCAGTTTATTATGTTTATCCAACACATACATTTCATGTGGAAAATAGTGCTGGCTAATGCCCTAAAATTAAAAATCTGTGACATCATTGAAAATGAACTTACTACAACCTGAAATACAATTTTACTTTAAATCAAGGATTGTTT
>JARVGW010000161.1:9030161-9041842 GCA_031762495.1 Anablepsoides rubrolineatus
TCTTTCCATGAGCGCAGCCTTTAATCCAAACAGCCTACCCACACAAGTCCAGCTCTGCATATTTTACAACCAACCTTAACACAATGCAATCACATGTGACAATGTGACATTTGTATTAGACTGTATAAAGATGGGTGTGTGCTGAGCTTAAAGGTTGCATTGCCAAATAAAGAGCAGAGAGTCATTGTTTCATTGATATGGTGGTTCAGCTGTGATAAAAATCTCTCCGTACACAGGCAAATTTTCAGATGCAAGTTGCTTTGTTTAAATACCTGCTGTGCAACATGAACAGCTCATGTTGTTCCTAATGTTTAGGGAGGGTTTTTGTTTGTTTTTGTTTGCCAAAGCTATGGCTTATCCCTTATGCTGCATAAATCAAATCTTTAGCTGTTTTGTCATTAGCAGCAAGGCCTCCTCATCACTGCAATAAGTCAGTCACTGATCAAGACTCTGTAGCCATTGACCATTTTACAGATAGTGATGGTCAGACAGTGTTAGTATTTTGTGATGAATTTTGGTTCGTGCTATGGATTTTTTAAAAATACACTTAGTCTAAGCAGTGTTCATGTTTCAGCTGTGCTCTGCAGTCATTCTGACATCAGACAAGCTGCATGTTGAGGACATTTTATTAGTAGTAAACTACTAATAAAAGTAGTTATAAGTAAAAATTTCAAGCTGTAACTAATGTAAGAAACAATATAGAGAGCCCTTACTGTAGAAGCTTTTTTGAGTTTCAATTGCCAAGAAGAAATTCACGCCAATATTTCTTGTAACTCAACACCAAACCTACCCCAGTGCCTTGGTCCTTAATTTGAACTCATAAAGGCCTCCACATCTAAACTGCTGAAATTGTCTCTCACTGTCACTGTGCAATGATAAAAACCATGTTATTTTGTTCGCAGCTTCAAGTCTTCCACCCCTTCTTGTCACAACCCGCCAGGAGAAATTTTCACCCCTCTCCACTTACAAAATACTTTTGTGATTGGTCAGACGTTTGTGGGTGTGTTTGTTTAGGCTGAAAGTGCCCAGATGCTGTTTTTTGCTTCAACTACTTGCTTCTAGAATCAGATTGTTGTACCCAGAAGCAGACAATTTTAAAGATGCTCAAATGTTCAAAAGCTCATGGATGGAGAAAAACAAGAGGTTGTGAATGAAGTGATTTGTCTGACAAAAACTGTGGTGCTTTAACTGAGACAGATTTGTGGCCAAAATAATGTATATCAAAGGTTTTTTTTTCAGCCAGAAGAAACTCTGTGTAAGTGACATGTACCCCAGCAGGAGGGGTTTCCAGGAGATCAGAGGTTATGAAAGGTGTGTCCAGAAACAAACATTGAACAACCACGTGACCCTGTGTTGACTGTTCAGCTTCAGATAGAGTATACTGGGCCCTTAAGGAGTAACAGGGTCTCTTATGACACAAGACACCTCTTTAAAAAGCTAAAATCAACTATTTCTTTTATGTAAACAGACTCATCAATATGGACATGTATGTAACTACTGTTATCTTGCTGCAACAGATGTCAGAACACATTTGTCATGCTTGTCAAAGAAGACGGACAGTGATCCCAAACGTGAGGTCGGGCCACAGAAGCAGCAGGTCAAGAAGAGAAGCCCAGCCTTCCCCCCTCTCTGGTGATATTCTCCTGCTTGTTTTGGGAAATCCAGATGTGTTTCCAGACTAGAAGGAATATAAAATCTCCAAGTTGTGGGGTTTTATGAAATTATGTTAACAACTTTATAAAAATGACCCAAAACTTCTGGCCAAACTAATGTCAGATTTAAACACAATAAAGCCCCTTAATGTTTAATTATGTCTGAACAATGTCAAACAATGCACCTTTTAGGGCTTCCACTTTGTCCTGAGCTTTGCATTGTGCACAACAGGAAAAAGGAAAGGCTCCATGAGGAGACAGGGGAAGAAACCAGCTACGTAACAAATGACAGGAAGAAAACAGGGCAGTAACAAGTGGAGGAAGGCGGCAGTCGAGATCTTTTGAAAGCATTGCTTTACGAGCAGCTAAAAAGTATGGAAACATGGCTGAACAATACATTGCCTTTTTATTGCCATTGTCAGTGAATACACACAGATTAGAAACTTGCAGTTAAAATCACCTTGTTCAAGAGAAAATCATATACAAACATGCAGGAACAAGGTAAACAGGTCATTCGCAACTGAGTCTCGCTACCTTTTTTCAGCTTGGAAATACACAATAGGACAGGTGAGTTAAAAAAATTGCTTTGATCTTACATTTGCATCAGAAACATAAAATCATGCGCACAAAAAACTACTTCGCGACAGAGCAGACAGCATGGGCAGGGAGGGAGAGCAGGTCAGAACACATGAGATGGGAGCGGGAATCAGTGGAGTCGGTGACTTTGAGGGAAGGGGGATCTCCGTACTAATAATCATGAGATGTATGAGATGATTATTCTCATGAGAATAATCATCATCTATATGACAGCTGACAAACAAACATCAGCTAAGCTGTGAAGGTTAAAGGGAAGTTGAGCTTTTTTTTTTTTTACACAACCTAAGATGACAAATTTACAACACAATATTTTAAGATAATTACGAAACACTTACAGATACAGACTTGTTTATTCCATAACAAGACCTTGGGGTTAAAAACCACAATATGTTCATGTATTTCTGGGCAGTTAACCTAAAAAAATGTGCCAAGTTAAATGCAAGTCAGCTGCGCTCAGCTTAAATTTCCCAGTTTTTATGCTCCCACAACAGTTTTGAAGGCCACTCGCCCAGAATACTGATTTTAGAGTCAGACTTTACTGCTGCATCTGTGTATTTTTACTCAAATGCTTTCACCAAAAACAGTTTTTTTCCCAAAAATCTGCCTTAACGCTAAAGTAAGATCATATTTTGTTTTAGGTTTCACTGCTTCCCTTCAATTAAACCATGCTTCCTCATTACAAGAAAACAAAAAAAGAAGAGGTTTGAAAGCCCTCAATCATGCAAATCCAAGGTCTACTGCTTCGTTACAGATAGCTAGTTTAGATATGAAAATACACAAAACATGAACACACATACATACACAACCCCTGGCGGGATGATTAGAGATATTCATCGTCAGCGTGCTCCATAGCATCCAACATGCAATGACAAATTTGTGCAAGGCAGCATGAAGGCCAAATATACCCTCTCTCCACGTTCTCCTGCTCTTACACACACACACATACACACACACAGAGTAATCCCTCCTCTTTGAACTCTCTTTAACTCCACTGTGACCTCAGATTCTCTATTCCCTCATTGTCTATTTGCCACAATCAGATCCCTGTGTGACCGTCCCCCCAAAAAACGGGAACGTGCAAAGAGGCAGATAGTGTTGCCGTTTTTAGGTGACCGTGTGTACTAAAGGATGAGAAATACGGTGGGCGAAATACTGAAATAAACTTCACGATTTAAGTGATTTTAAACACGCAAATTGAGCTAAGTTTAAGATCACAAATGTAACATCAAATAATTATCAGGCTGATTGGTCTGGTCCAGTCTTTCAATGTATCTTCTGTGTGACTGTGGAAGCACTGGACTGGTTTGAGTTTGGGGACAGATTTAGACGAGGCAAAGTGTACCAAAATCAGTCAGATAAAAGACAGTTGATTCATGCTGGCTAGCTGCTCTGACACAAACACTGACACTGTGTGAGCTAGCACAGCACAGCTTTAATATAAATGTCCCTTCAGCTGGAAATTGTTTCCAGTGCAGCTGAAAGGCTCCTTTTATTGAGCTGGTCAAACACCAACCCCTTCCCCATCCTCCACTTCTCCTTCACACAGACATGCACACAGTCCCTCTACTCAATGCCATACTCACAGGAACACAGCGTGAACTTTTTAAAGTCTATATTTTGGTCTTTCATGTAATGAAATACTATTTTCATATCTTTATTTAGATGTTTCTCTCCCATTACTTCATAAAAAAAGACCTGGTGTAAAACAGGTAAAAACCACAATAACTTTCTCACAACTTAACTTTATTTGTGCAGAATTTTAAATGGTAACATATTTTCTAAATAGCAAAACATATTTTAGAAAAGTCACAGTTTAATCTTTCATCTAAATTCAAATTTTTACAAGGACATAATATGTCTGAGTGAGATATCAGACTGGAAAATGTCACTTTACAAAACTTCCTCAGTTAATGGAGAGAAAATTAACATTTATCAACAATAAGTCGCACAAGACTTTAAGATCAACTTTTATTAGACAGATTTTTCAGATGTTACTTTTAATAAGTTTCTCTTCCCATTTTTAGTTCCAGCTTATTTTAGTAGTATACGCTGCACGGTTCTTTTACCAGAAAACTGCTGTTTTGATCATTTTGTAGAAGGGCCATATTTAAAATCAAAAGACACTAAAACTCCCCTCAGACGTGAACTCGCATCTGAAAATAATTACAGTCATTTGGCGGTCTAGTCAACCCTATCAGAGATATGGACGCTACAGTGACAAGAACAGAGCTACACAATCATTACATGTAAAAAACGATGGTGCTTAGATCCAGCTCGGTATGTACTGGAGCAACACTGAACACGTGTGGGTGTTTCTCGACTGTGCCGACAGCAAACACGTCATACTCGGCAGGAAGGACAGGTTGTGCTGCAGCTGGTTTTTCATGCAAATGAGCACATGGCGAAATCTGTGAACAAAATACACAAACGCTGTTTAAAACAGCCTAAAGGGTTCAGTAAGTCTAAATTGGCCCGTTAGATATTGCTTGCATATTACTCACACCCACACCCACTTGTTTATGTCACGGTTGGACGCAAATCATTTGGCAGAAAAGCTGAAGAGTGGCCTTGCTTTACTCTTCTCTTGAGGTGTCCAGAATGTCCTACAGAGGTTGTTGTTTAAATAAAAGCCAAAAGCTCTGGGCTCATTGTTGAACACTGCTACTCTCTCACTGTTCAAAATATACAAATAAGAGAGGCATAGAACAAGTGCTGGATGATTGTCAAGATGGATCAGGACCAGAATCAGAAGATTAGACCAGGAACTTCTTTTGAAAACCTTTAGTTCTCAATCAGATTTTTTAATCCCTTCAAACCTGTAAACTTTTCAACAATAACTGTAAAACAAGGGGTATCCAGCAACCCATCTTTATCAAGTTTTTTTTCTGAATGTAAAAGTACTTAGTGTGTCATCAATGCATGTTCCCCTATAATGACAAGATTTGTGCTCTTCATTTGACCCATCACACGTGAGAAACACCCAAGTGGAGCAGCAGGAAGCTATTTAAGCGCCTGGGGAGCAGTTGGGGATTAGGTGTCTTGCTCAAAGAAAACATGTGGACATTGCACAGAATCAAATCTGTGACCACAGTGGTAAATCCAAAATCAGTGTTTCCCCTACTATAGTTTCCAATCAGTGTCTTTACCACTTGAAATTAAAAACAATACCGCTACAGCCCTATCACCGGGCTTCGTAAGTAGGCTGGAAAAAACCCTGCTTGGTGAATATTAAAGTTTGTAAACTCAAAAATCCATCCATCTATCCATCCATCTATTATCTATACCCATTTATTCCTTTTCTAAGGTCACGGGGGTCACTGGTGCCCATATCCAGCAGCCACTGTGCTGTGAGAGGCAGGGTACACCCTGGACAGGTCACAAGTCCATCACAGACACACATAAACAACCATTCACTCTCTCACTCACACCTAGGAACAATTTAGAGTTATCAATTAACCTAACAGTCATGTTTTTGGTCTGTAGGAGGAAGCCGGAGCGACCAGAGAGAACCCACACATACATGAAGAGAACATGCAAACTCTACCCAGAAAGGTCCCCGGGCTGGGATTTGATCCAGCGACCTTCTTGCTGAGAGGCATCAGCTCTACCAACTGAGCCACCGTGCCGCCACTCAGCATTAATTATCATGAAGGCTTAATTTTACTGATGGTTGTTTTCCTTTAAGGAACTGAAGACAAACAACTATTTTGAATGCATGTCATAATAAATCAGTAAAACACCATAATTTTACATCAGCTACCTTCAACTGAGCACTATCGGTTTGAGGAGACATCTAAACATCAAAAACCTTCATAAACATCTAAGTCAAACTCTGCCTAAATTTAGATTTAGTCATCGAATACAATTCTATAATTAGTCAAGATTGGTCAGAATAATTGCGCACCACCCATGGGTGGATTCAAACTTGAGATCTAAACATTGCCAGCACTCCTTTGAAGCTAATCAGGCACACAAATACCAACATACTTTAACAATACAAAACCTTCCCCAGCTTGTGGGCACACTTGGCTTACTTGTGTGGTCATTACAGAGACTCATTTTTCATTAGGAACACCTCAGATGATGCACATGCCTACACACATGCTAGAATGAAGATAACAAAGCCTTACAAAAAGTTGTTACATAAGCCATCAATGAAAGGGTGGTTCTGAATAGGACTTCCTGTTGGTGTTGTTGGCATGCGTCAATACAAAAGTGAGTTAACACCAAGCAATTATAGAGGAACGCTGGATGTGTATATTGACAAAAAATATTGCTAATACAGCTAAATGTCAATACAGGAACATAATGTAATACAATCTTTTTGACTAGACAAAGTCTCAAATTACTAACACATAATGCAAACAGCACAATCTAGAAAAAGATCAATAAACCTGTACAGCCTTTTATTTCTCATTCATCAAAAATATGTATAGAAGAAGTAATTTGAGTAGAACTATTATTCTAGTGGCAGTGCAGCACTGTTTGTCACCATGTTTAATCAAATATGAATTGAGAAGAGTTCCTGCACCTTCAGAAGCACCGTCAAGACGTTTCAAGGCTATACAAGGCCGACATGTGACAATGTCAGAGTTGATAGATTTAACCGCACCACCAGGGCCGCGTGACGTAATCCTGGAGCGTGACTCAGGCTGCCAACACATGGCATCGATAACACACACACATCCAACAACACGCTTCATCCAACTGGCACCGTCGAGGTTCGGAGCTCGCGCTCGTTTAAAATGTGTCAATCAAACTCTTGTTGGCAGCACTGAAGAACGCCTGCAGATCTTTTTTTTTTCCCTGTCTCCAGCTACTTCATGTCATGCATGCTGAGCTAAGCTGAAGCAGCGTGAATTCCCTTCCTATTGTTTGATCAGAGAGCAACACTCTGCTCACCTCTGACCCTCACCTTTGACTCCTGTGTGTTTGTGTGTGCGTTTTTGTGTGGTGCAAGGGGTCAGTGTGAATAAACTGTGAGCTGCTTTCAAAGACACTCAGCGATGTTTTCAGCAACACACAAATGAAGACAATATATAATATCAACAGATGTTTAATTCATTAATAGTTGTTGTGATTTCTATAACATCAGTGCTATATTTATTTTTTCCTCAAAATCAGTAGAAAATTAATTTAAAATCTGTTTAATCAATAAATCTAAATAAGGTGGAAAAAGTGACAGGATGTTTTTGGGGTTTTTTCTGCATCGATTACAAAAGTTATTTAAATGTTTTTGGGTTTCAGGGAATTCATAAAATGTCTTTTCCATCTGTTTATTTTTAGGAATAATGTTCAAATTTCTAGTCCTGTATGACAACCATCAAAAGCCCAGGTCTTGCGTAGAACCTCCACCGTGCTTCAGTGTTGCTTGTAAACATATACCGCTCTCTCCATCCCTTCTGTGATCAAACCGCCTCCTGCTTCAGCCAAATACTTTGAGTTTTGACTCATCCTTCCAGAGCACCTGCTGCATTTTTCTTTTCTGAACCCAGATTTTGTGTTTTTTTTTTTCATGCATAGTTGAGTCACTTGGCCTTAATTTCATGTTGGAAGTTTGCCTTTTTGGCTGCAATTCTTTCGTAAAGACCACATCTTGGCGGACTCCTCCCAACAGCAGATGTCCTGAATCACACAGGTTTCTGACATTTCTGAGATGATGGAATTGCTGGACAGCTTTAGTGCATTAATGGTGCTCAACTTGCTTTGTATCTTTGTGCTTCTTGAAAAGAAGCTAGGACAGGACATGATGAAACCCCAGTCTGTTTTGAAATCTTGCCTGGGAGAGACCTTGTTTATGTGATATAACTACCTCATATCGAGTTGCTGTACTTAATCTGTGACCTGGAATGGTCTTTCACAACTATCTTTTGGTAGCAGAGACTGGTTGTTCCTCACCCAGTTCGAAGCCTCCTACACAGTTGTTTCTGTTTCAGTTAATGACAGTGTTTCAACCTACATCTGAAAATGATGATCATTGTCAGATGTTTGGTGCATTTGGTTAATCACACACCCGACAACAATCTTACAAAATTCCCTGGTTTGGTCGAAGTTTACCCAGAATAATTAAAGTTGTTTTGAAGATAAAGGGTGGTTGCAACAAATATTGAAATTATATTTTTATGAAATTATGTATTTTTTGAGCTTTAAAGTACTTTTCTCTAAAACAGTCCAAAATGCAAAATATAAATATAACGTTGGAGACGTCAGAAATAAGTCTCTTTCTGTATTAAAAAAGTATATATGCCAGTATATATTATTGTCAAGAAAAACAACTGATTCAATAATTTAAACATAATATAAAATGTGTCTAGATAAGAATCTTAAAAAAAAAACATAGAAAAGATTTTCATTTACATCTGCAGCACATTTGTTGATTTAGCAGCCATTTAATGAACTACGGTCTTTTATTCTTAGACCGTTTCTGCACCAATCTTCATTAGTTCTTTTCTTATAAGATACCTGCAGTGAAATCTCTGCACACTGATCCTCACACAGGCCTTCAGACCTCGGATCCGAGCGTTCAGCTGTTGCCATGGGGATCATTTCCACCCTGTCAGCATTTCTGAGGTCCTCCTGGAGCAAGGTAATCTGCCCTCACTTCCCTGTTTTTCTATCCTTTCCATACCTTCTCTTTTCCTCCACTGGACGATGGGGGGGAAATCCCATCCTCCATTCTTGACGGGGAATGACTATTCCTTCTCCTATTCTTTTCTCTCAGATTCATTCACCCACAGCGTTTGGCACCAGCAATCTCCTTCTCCTCCTACTCTCCCTCCGACTCCATAGAGTCTCTATAACAATGTGTATACTTCCACAAGCTGAGTGAGTTGGAGGAAATTGAGAGAGAATGTGCATCTGCTGCTGATTTCAGCTGAACGGGATCACTGAGATGCTGATAGTTGATATTTGCTTAAATTTCCCTAGGGAAACTCAAAGAGCTCATTTGATGTATATATTTGAGCTACACCATAGAGGGAAGTAATTGTTCAGGAGATTAGAAAGCCTTAAATATCGTACTTATGTGCAGGATTTGACCTTTATGTTTCGGCTTCAGGCATGTTAACAGCATGATATCCTGGTACCAGGAGCTCTGGAGTGAATTAAAACCCATTAAAAACATCTGAAACTGGGGGAGATAAAAAATGGACTTTACCATCAACTAAAATAACTTTATATCCAACACTAATGTCATATTATGTAATAATGATGTGATACTTTCCCCACCACACCAGAAAAGTCTAAAAACTACATATAAGGCTTGAGTTTCATCGCAGCTGGCAGGGATTCAAAGGGATGTGCACTGGAGGCTCAAAACCAAAGTTCTCTGGATAAAGGGTGACTCTGTGCGATACACAAGAATAGCACTAATTGGAACAATATCACAGTGTCCACAAGCATAAGCTGACTCCCAACTGTACAAATCCACAAGGCCAGAACCTTCTTTGAGTGTTCTTTTGGGTCCACACGGATTAAGCTTCCACTTATAACAGATCAGAAAATGAAACCCTCATAATTACGACCATAATCCGTGGGAATTCCTCACGATGCTTCAGCTCCGACTGGACCGCTTTTAGCTCGCATCTGCAACAACCAAATGGACCTGCTGTTCAGCGGATCAGCTGAAGTTAGCCGGCTAAGAGAACATGCACAGCTGGGATAACTGATCTCTACAATGGAGAGGCCCATTAAGCAGGTTAACCTTTCTATACATAGACCTGGGAGTATTCTTAGAGCCTATGTGCACTAGCAGCAAAGATCAGAAACATCAACTCCCTGAGGAGAATTATTTTGTGTGGGACTATAGGTGACACCAATTTCAATAGCTTTAATCAATGGAATTGCTTACCCACGCAACGCCGACATAAATCTTCATGACAAGAGCTCTTATTGCAGTCATCACAGTCAGCGAGCTGATGTAAAACAAGTTAATATGACACGCGAGGAAGGTGATTACAAGAGTTCAGATAGGCTTGTCAGGTCACCCGATAATGACCACAGGCTACAGAGGCCATAGACTTTCACTTTCTGAGGCTGTGACAGCTGCGATTCAGCTACCACTCACTCACCGAACAGCAAGAAAATAGGCACCTGACATAAAATTCTTTTTTTAGACAATTTTTCATCACAGTGAATGACAACAAAATGTCACAGACAGAATACAGAGCAGACATCAGAAGATTGGAAAAGAGTTTAAATTTAGAAAAGCATGACTGAGTGATATCAGGAAAAACAAACAAAGTCCACCTTTACTGCTTACTTCAAAATAAAGAAACACCCAGGTGCAGCCAGTTAGCTGATTACTAACCAGGCATGAGCGTCTCGATAGAAGTAGAGGTTTTATAGTTGTTGCTCTGGAGCATCCAGAGATATGTGCTTACATAAACATGAACAGCAATTGTAAGAAGCTAATGCTGTTGTTCATCAATCAAAGAAACAAGTTACAAGGTCATTTTTGTATAATTTGGAGGACAAAATAACAGCGTGGGAAGAATCTGTCCAAATGGAAAACCATCAAGATCTTCACAGTCAGACACTGACAATCAGATTGTAAAAATAACCAGTCTACATACATCTCAGACTCTTCAGACCTTGGAAACCTTAAGTGATAAATTTTTAAGCAACAAACAACACAAAGAGATTGCTTTTTTTTTTCTTGTTTGTTAGTTTTCTTTTGACAAAATGCTTATTCTACTTAAAACCAATAAACAGCTAAGCCTGCTGAGCATTTGCACCATTTCCAACATGTTTACTTTTTACAGCAACAATATGTTATTTACCGTTCTCCTCATGATAATCTGGATTATTATTAGACTTGGACACAACGTCAACATGTTATCATTCTTCTTTTAACTATTATATGTAGAAACCACAATCATTTTTTAACAGACACAAATGACGTTCTAACATTGCTACACTTCTCCATTTTATTCTTTCTCAATCAATTATTACCTCAGAAATATTAGGCAGAAATAAGATCACCTCCTACATTTTTAAGTAAATAATCACTTACCTGCAGTTCAGGATCTATATAACTATATTAAATGATAACTATAGCAAACCAGTGAGCATGGTTCTGCTAATCAACTATAATAGCACAACTATATGTTAGAAATTAGCTATTAGTGTTGCTTCTGCTAATTTGTACTTGCTTAGTTCTGTAGCTGTTCGGCGTTACTTTCTGCTAATTTAATTTTACATGTTTAGCATCAGCAAAGCTAGAGTTTTAGTTAATGGATTAAGAGTTAGTGAAGCTAACTTCTTGTTTAGCTGTGCCAATCACTGATAAATACTGATATTTTAAACACTAACACAAATCTACTTGACCCCAGAACAGCAGAGGAAGGAAGGAGGGAAGGAAGATAGATAGATAGATAGATAGATAGATAGATAGATAGATAGATAGATAGATAGATAGATAGATAGATAGAT
>JARVGW010000161.1:9051161-9090419 GCA_031762495.1 Anablepsoides rubrolineatus
ATAGATAGATAGATAGATAGATAGATAGATAGATAGATAGATAGATAGATAGATAGATAGATAGATAGATAGATTTGGACAAGCTTTAAAATAAAGTAAATGTTTTCAAACTAATGGACAAAACATGTCTTGCAGTAGCAATGGGATGCACAACAATGGCTACAATTTGATTTTTAACATTATGAATAATAGAACATGAAGGTCTAATAGCTTCTTAATAATTAGATTGAAACTATAACCTATGTTTGCTGTCTTCTGCAAAAAGCTTAAGTGAACAGGATTTTTTTTTTACAACAGAATGTCCTCCATCAGTCAAGATGAACCATAAAAAACTTGCAAACCCAACTTTTTGCCCATAAGGAAGCATATTTATTAGGCAGATACAGTGTGGCCATGAAGAGTTAGCTGCCTTGATAAGCTGTGTGAGAAATACTGCTTTCAGAACCAAGAACCCAAATGGATGGATGTGAAGAGTGTTGGAAGAAGTGACAGTAAATCATCTCACCATGTCTGCTGGGGTGCTGCTCGTCATCCTGAAGGTTTGCCCTGATCTCCGAGGGGCTTCACACGTTCATAAACACACTTTCACACTACAAATGTATCCACTTTTTTTTTTTCTTCTGGATGGTTAAAAAACCCACAAGCTCTCACTCACACACACACACAAAAAAAACCCTGACGTCCACGTTTGGGGGTTCAGAGCAGGAAACACAATGTACTCCTGATGACTCTTCAGTCAAGACGGTTTACAGCGCCTCTTCCTCTTTTACTATTGCACAACCATTTCGTGAACTATTCCCAACACAAATGTGCAATTTTTTGCTGTAAAGTTAACGAGGTAGTTGTCGACCAGAGGGCCCTCCTTTAACCCTTCAAACATTAACAATACCCGGCTGTGGAAAAGGTGTTTCTACGCCATGCGAAAAAAAATACATAATCCGGACACGGATCTTTTTTTTTTTTTTTTTTTTCTTATAATTTAAAGACTAAAATATCCTGAAAATAAACGATTACCTTCCCCCTTTTTTAACTGTTACGGTAATGTGGCAGGAAAATGTGTCGGTCCTTCTGTTTAAAGTGCGCGTAGAAATAGACGGCTGCGCTCCGGAGCGCACTGCTGCTCTGCCTCTACGGATCGCTCAGCTGTCATCCTGCCTCCTCCTCCTCCTCGATCCACGTCAAGCTGGGACAAAAACAGGCCGAGGAGATTCCGCTCTGGCACTTTCAAATTAACATCTCTTTTTGTTCTCAACTTTGAAACGTGCTGCAGAACTAAATAGCAATAATATCGAATAGTAAATGATTGTTTCTCTTTAAAGTATTTTATGAATGAGCTATTTCTTCTTTCAGCTGTTCGCTCTTCAGTGAGTCACTCCATCTTCCTCAGTATTCTTTAGAACTGTATCCTTGTCTTTGTCTTGGCTGCTACATTTTTAATATCCTTCTACCAATATATACCCACTATTCCTCTGGACATGTCCAAAGTACCATCATCTCATTCCTAATCCTATAAACACCCTCATCACTCCTAAGGAGATCCTCAACATCTTTAGCGCTGACACTTCCAGTTCTGTTTCCAGTCTTTTTTATCAACGTCTCTGTCTCCAAATCATACAAAACCTGGTCTCACTTCTTTTTTGTGAACCTTTACTTTGACTTTTGCTTTTTTGCCACAAACAAACTTTTCTTTGTCCACTTTGTCCTGCCTGGACTGAACCTCTTGACCACAATCCTTGTTTTTCTGGAGTACTTGAAGTCCTTCATCGTTGGGATCTCTGCTCTGCTATAAAAGGTCTAATTAATTTAATTTTCCTAACTTGTATCCAAAAGAAGTACATTAAACCAAGTTTAATGAAGAACCAAAACAAACCTCCAAGTGACAATGGGAAATATTCCCTTTTACACGCGATTACCTTCATTTTATTAAGACCAAACCCTGTAAAAGATTCTGTATTTTTAAATCTATGTAAGTAAATTCTTGCACATTCATTTTCTGAGCAATGAACATTTCATTTGCAATTCATGCAATTCTTGTAAATAAAAAAAATTAACAATAAAAAAACAATAAGGACATTCTAAAATGTGGAATGTGCAAGATATTAAGCTAATTTATTATTTGCACTTTAGTTCACATAAATGCCTATTGAATTTTAAATATACCTCCAACAGAAATGTAAATATCCAATATATTCTCAAAGCACAAGATATATATTTATTCACGCAAGTTTTATTTTGAAATGTAGGTTAGTTTCTATCTGGTTTGTTGTTTCTATCATGCGCTACTTGATGTAAAAACATGGCGGCAGTCCCTCAGCCTGGGCTCAGACAGAGAACAGAGTGTTTGAAGCAGTGAGAGCATGAATGGACCTCAGTAAAGTTGAATGAAGGGAACAAGAGAACAAACAACAAGCAAGAAGACAAGGTTTCTTTCAAATAAAAACAAAAATAGATTTGGACAAACATTTTTCTTGTCTTGTTATAATCAAAATTTATAAATGAAACATTTCGTCATGGTTAATGTGGAAACAGCTTAGTTATTAAACCATGTATTTTTGTTGTTAAAAAAGAATGACACTGATCCAATGATCTACATACATCATACAAATGTTTAAATAGTGGCGGCAGCAAATAGATGTAGCACTTCTGGTAGGTATAAAATTATATTTCTGCCAGAACAAGCGTGCAATGCAAAACTGAGGGCGTCATAAAGATTCATAACATTTTGATTTTCATCTCTCTTACAAAAGGAGTCATCTACAACAAGTAAGATATTCATTGTGCATAACGTTTTCACAGAACCCCACTTTTAAAAGTTTGAACTATACTTTTATTATACAATGAAGGCAAGAGTGCTCATCCTGTTTTATAAAGATTAAAATAGTTTAATATATTTCTTGGATAAATTACCATAAAGTTAATATAATGCATGCATACTGGCAAAGAACTGTTTGCCCATGTGCAAATACACATACATACATAATATAATATAATATAATATAATTGTATACTAATCCCAAAAAGTAGGGAAACTTGTGTTTAGTAGATTATTTCTTTGTTGTAACAATGCTTTTTGGCAATAAATCTTATAGTGTGGGAGAGCCTGTTAATTTCCGTTTTAAGTGGTTTCACATTTGTAAGGATCATGCATTTGTGGGATGAGCAGTAGAACTGAGGATGTGGGTTGCACACATAAAAAATATGGCAGGTTTTCTCTGCCAAACAGCTTATTTTGTTGTTGCTATTGAGACTTGTTTTGAGCTTCTTGTACCTCCAGGTACTGCCAATCAGATGTCTGGAAAAAGATTTATTGCCAAGAACCATTGTTACAACAAAGAAATATTGTACCAAACACTAATTTTCTTACTTTTTGTAAGTATATACACATATATACTCAGACCTGTAAAGCAACTAAGTACAAATACTTTGTTACTGTACTTAAGTAGATGTTTTGTGTATTTGTACTTTACTTGAGTAATTATTTTTCAGTCTACTTTTTACTTCTACTTCTTACATTTTCACACAATTATCTGTACTTTCTACTCCTTACATTTTTTAAAAAGGCAAGAAATAGAAAGTTGTTACTTTTAGTTCATTTTTGCTTGTTTTCATTCCAGCTTGTTTTTGTAAAAAGTAAATACTATCCATATATATTGTGCCTCCTAGATAGAGTGAATTTAACTGTGGTTGAATGAGAAGTATAAATGTATAAAATTCTGATACCGTATTAGTTTGTACATATATGTGTGTGTGTGTGTGTGTGTGTGTGTGTGTGTGTGTGTGTGGCTGGAGATGCCTGAGAACAGCAGGTCTGCCTTCTCTCTCTCTCAGGTTGAGTAAAATCCATTGTGGCATCAGGAGGGGAT
The DNA here is from genome assembly GCA_031762495.1 of Anablepsoides rubrolineatus. Taxonomy (NCBI): domain Eukaryota; kingdom Metazoa; phylum Chordata; class Actinopteri; order Cyprinodontiformes; family Rivulidae; genus Anablepsoides; species Anablepsoides rubrolineatus. Next base: position 9,055,025 of record JARVGW010000161.1, read on the forward strand.
TTTTCTCCAAAGTCTGCTGGATTAACATCTTAATCCACACTGTAAAGAGAGAGTGAGGAGGGGGTAGTAACTCTGGCATGCACACACACACACACACACACACACACACACACACACACACACATGAAGGTGTGAAAGTAATTTTGCCGGTGGATTTACCATCAAATTAAGGTCAGTGTTTGATTTTCAGCAGGTGAGAAAAATAGGACACCGTTTGAGGATTATTGTCATTACCTGTTCACTTTTTAATTATTTTCCAAATAACTACTGATTGGGTGTTAATCCAGAATGAGGAAACGTTTGGAGAAAAATGGCTCATTGGTTTCAAACATTGTTTGTTGGTTGTTTTGAAATTTATTTTACTAACTAATAGGTTATTAGTTGTTTCTGCCAAATTCAACACACCTGTGTTTCATATTTTCTGGCATCTTTTTATTTCTTCTAGGAAGAAATGTTTTCTATTTTCAGTAACAATACAAACACAAATATGTCATTATGTTTGTGAATTCACAAAAAAATGTGGAAATGTTCTCTCTGAACCACACAAAACAGCAGGTTTGTTCACAGGATCACATACAAGAAGCAGCAGAAATGATTTGACATGTTAGATCAAAATGAGTCTAGATGTTGTGTTTAATGAAAGGTCCAGCTGGATATTTTACACGTTTCTATCCAAATGTATATTAAAATAGTTTATAAAGTCAATGAAAATATCTGTTTTTGGTGGGCTCGGATGTTTGGAGTCTGAAGTGGAAAACTGGCAGAGAAGAGCCCAAACTGCTGAAGCACATACGTACGCCAAATTCCACGTTTGGGTGTGTTTGAAGATGCAAAGACTTCTGGAAGTTCTGGAAAACCACTTTCTTCTTCTTTTTTTTTTTTTTGGCCTGACAATAAGGAGCCAAGGAGGGTGGAGTGCTGACTCAGATCAGTAAGGCTGTTGGGAAGAAGAGAACTCCAGGAACTCATTTTTTGTGGAAATTCAGAGGAAGTTTCCTCCACAGCTGGGAGGATGTCAACTGGTTCTGAGATGCCAAGGGATCTCAGGAGGATCATTAATGTGTTGTTGAAGAGAAGAAAGCCACCGTCAGCCGGTCTGGATAAACAGATAAAAATGTTTACAGGATTCAACACAGCAGCACCACCTCTGTGCAGAACATTTCTATCATCAGAAGAACTAAAAAGGCTACCGACTGGCAACTGCTACCTAAAGGGACTCATGGAAAACAAGAAATTATGAAAAAAAGTCCAATTATTTCAGCTTTTTTGTAATCATTTTTAAAACAAATATAAAAGCTATTGTCCTCACTAACAGTTTTAAATATAAAAACATCATAAAACTACCAAGAAATATTGATTAATCACAAATAAATGTATTCAAGTGAACATGAGCTTCTAAAATTACATTTAACTGGTTCTCAGAACGATGACTCATAACTGGTTTTACTGCAACGTCATGATCAACGTGCATTACACTGGTTGGAATGTGCTTCAAAAAAATCCAAACAACATACACCTACACCCAAAACAAAACTTTAGCTGGTTAAAATTAATCACTTTTCTCACTAGAAAAATCAGATTGTTGTGTTCTTATTGCTTTGTGACGTTGAATTAAGACACAAGGTGTTGATCGCGATGGTTTAAAATTCACGCACGATAAAAGAAAAAACAGGTTTTGCCAATTTTTTAGACAAGACTGGATTTCTGTCAGCGGACAATGAGATTTTCAGTGACTCCTCGGCATTTTGTACCTAAAAGATAAGAGATAATCATCTTCCAGATGTTAAAGCACTCATATTTCATCATAAATGCATGTGTGTAGCTTGTGCTGTGTTGTTTTTTATTCCCTAGAGTTACAGCTAGACTTAGTGGACAGAGTCTATGTCTGTGGGTGTGTGCATGTGTGTGTGCGTCCCACGTTTCCCTTCTCAGCACTTGTCGGGGCTTGTTTGACAGTGCCGGTCTGTGTAACATGAACTCCCAGGTCACCTTTACTACAGTTTCCTGGTTCCTCTGGATAAGGTCTGCTGATCAAATAGAAAGGTTACGTTTAGACTGAAGACAATTTGCTTCTGTGGCCCTCCAGCCTCTCCACTGCCTTCCTATTGGGATACTTATCTGAGCACCTGCTGGCTCTCCCTCGAGCCACACTCGTACACAACACACACAGACATAACGCATCTATAAAGCAAGGTTTGACAGTTAGAGTTTTGTTGAATCTCTTTTCCATCGTTCTGTTTCCAGTGTCGCCACCAAAAACAGCTGCGGCTTTTTGGGCTTTGAAGGCTGCAAGCGTTAAACACCGTCACTGCTCCAGATATAAACACAGACTCTAAGCATAGCAGGACTCAGACATTCCTCTGCTAGTTCCTGTTTCCTCTCCACCTTTCCCACAGATTAGTAACACGCTCTGTGTGTCATCGGCTATTCAGGGATCCTGACTCGGAGTTTGGGATTTAAACTAAAAGGCTCAGTGAGGAGTTTTTATTTCTTTTCTTTTTCTTTCTTTTTTTTCTTCTTTGCTGTGAGCCACAGACGCAGCAAAACACCCAGCATGACGTTTCACACCCTCAGCCTGACAGAGCAGTCCTGTTCGGCTCTCCCAGTGGAGGTGTGAGCAACTGTTTCCCCAGCAGAGCCACACAGGGGTGTTTTGTTTTTGCTGCTTTGCTTGTTTACAGCCTCTTGTTCTTCACCAAATGTCTCTGACTCAGACAAACTAATGACTAAATGCTCATCTGAGTTTCAAAAGATGGTTTAACTCGAATCAAAAACCAAAGAAACAGACAATGAGTTCTAGACGAAGCTCAGAAAGATGTTGAACAATTAGTATCTTACCTGTTGTGGATGACACCATTTGGGAGAATAAAATAATAATAAAATAATAATCAGAATCAGAATACTTTATTTATCCACGAGGGAAATTACAGTTATTACAGCTGCAGTATTTCAAGTAAAAATAATTAGAGAATAAAAGATAAGCACACTAGGGTAAAATAAAATATACCCACAAAAATGTAAACACAAACTATTCTGTTTACATGAGCTGCACTGAAAGTTTTAGAATTCTGAAAATGCTTAAATTTGGCAACAACCTGCTTTTGATTGCAGTAATTGAATTAGCTTTTCATATTCTGAAGAAGCCTGTTAATCACCCATTTATTTAAATCAGGTGTGTTGGAGCAGAGAAACCTTTAAAGCATGTGTCAAACTCAAGGCTCAAGGGCCAAATGGGGCCTGCCGCTGCAATTTTTTGTGGTTCGCGAGAGCTTTGAAGATGTAATAATAAGTGTATTCTGCTGTAAACCCAGCGTTGACCATAAACTACATCTCCCATAATGCAAGTTGACCATTTTACCTGCAAAATGATGGCACTCCACCAGGTGAAGGTGCACAGGATTGAAAAGTAGCCAGCAGCTGAAAAAAATTGCCGTGTAAACGCTTGCTTTTCTCTCCAAGTGGGAACTTCCCACTTACAAGTTGTAAATTTAAACTAAAACGGCCCCTCCAGTGGGAATTCTCTGTTAGAAAGTGGAAGAGTTCACAATTCACGACTGTAGCTAATTATTGTACTTTTAGTAGCATTGCTGTAGTATTTATTTTACATGTATTTATATGTACATGTAGTACTTTCCAGTGTTTAGAAGTGGATGACCACTGTTTCTATACATGAAATACCATGTAGAGCTCAGTTATTGTTAACCCTTTGAGGGCCACCATAATGCTCATGCTTTATGACACACTGGTTTGTAATATGCAGAATAGAGACCCGCAAAGACCAGGATTGGACACGTCTGGTCCAGAATCGCACTTCAAATCATCTGAACTATCCCTTTAAGAACTCCCAGGCTATGCTGTGAAGCAATTGTTTTATGTTTTTTAGTCATGAACATGCTTGTGTAAGTATAATCTCAAAGAGCTACCTTTATTGCATTGTCTCAACAGCGATTATCCAAACCTGAGTTGGATTTAGCTCAGACTTAAGGACTTTTTAAGCCTGAGCTTATCTGCAACTAGTTGTTGTTCAGTGGATCAGGGGGAGGTCCTCTAATCCGCCCACCTGTCTGACACACTCACTGGTTAATCCACACAGGGATTTGTCTTGGGATCTCTCTGTCTGTGGCGTTTAGGTGTTTAGTGTCAGGAGCAGTTTCTTTTTTTGACCCTTTTTTTTTGCCTCCTTTGGGTGTGAAATTCTTTGTTTCTGCCATCTGTCAGGCCCCAGAAAGGAAGGGAACGAAAGCTTGTGGTTTTGTGTCTTCTCTAGGGAGTGCAGATTCTTATCAGCTCTCTGTTTCTGCTAGTAGGGCTTACGAGGCATTAAACGTGTCTCTCTTATTGTATAATATGTCCCAGAGAGCTTGTGTTCAGTCTACATCAACTAGCTCTTCACTCCCTACCTATTTGTGCACACATAACACCTAAAAGTTGTTTTTACATGACATACCACTACAATAAACAAGGCTGCAAACATGCCAAGCATTACCTGATGGGATCATGTTTAACAGGTTTTAACATCTAAAATGGAATGAAGTGTTTTGCTCATTATGCTAGGACATTTCTGTGCACATTGTCTTTATAAATGATAAAAATTCCACTAAGAAATTAAATTTATTCCAGCCAGCTACAGTATAAAGTCTGTTTTCAGTTTTAGCTCCTCATGACAATGATGATGACGACTGTTTCTTTCACACAAGTCTCAACTATGCTTGAAAAAGTGAAATTAAACTTAGTTCAGATGTTTGTCTTTCTTCCAGTGTGAATTAGTGCATCTACCCATGAAATCTCACAAATGTGTTTTCTGCTTGAGAGAACCATAAAGGAAAAAGAAAAAGAAAAAAACACTTTGACAGTTTCATTAATCATAAATACAAAAGACCGTCAGTTTGGTATATTTACAAATCCTCCCAAAACAATGCTATTTTCCATTACTCTGGGGAGCTTACATTTTGTTTTGAGTAAACATATTCCACTTTTTTTTGTTTTTATCCTTAAAGTAGAAGAAAAGTAGTGATGATTTTAATTTTCCTGCTCATTCCTTAACTCCATGTTGCTTTTCTTGATTTATTTTGTTGCTTATTTACCTATTAAACGAGTATTCTATTTTATTATTATTTATTGAAACATTGATTTTCCTGTTTGCTTCCTTTTCCCACTCTCTTTTTCTGCTTTCAATTTGTCATCTTTCCCCTGATTTGACTCATTTTCCTCCTTCTCCTCTAGTTTTTCCTCCCCTCCCCCTATTTTCCACGTCATTCCCACAGGTTTCACTCATCGTCGTCATTCTTTCAAGTCTGAAACTGTTGCCACCTGTCTGTTCCTGCACTTATCATAATGACAGTTTCTGTTACTGCAATTTTGCCTTACCTCTCTGCACTCCAGTAATTACAGCCAGGTATTATTGGCACAAACACATGTGATCAGAGTAATTCTTCATCAGGGTGAGGCCATACGACCGGGTTTTCAGGGCAAACAACCTCCCCTGAGTCAACCTCTGCTTTTTATATTTTTCCTCCTCACTTTTGCTCTTCTTCTTTTCATCCCTCCCCACCTTATGAACAGGGAAGTATACAATAAAGGGAGAGGTGATGCTATCAGCAGTGCTCAAAAGGCAGGCAGCTAGAATGCGAATTAGAGGAAATGATGGTACATTATAGCCTTCCCAGCTCAAAACAAAAACGCCGGTGAGACTGAATCTCCTCCTCTGGGACGTACAGCAGAAAAGTGGATTAGGAATAAACGGTCATCTGCTTTATTCAGCCTCTGTTTGGTGAACACGTGTAATTCTAAAAGGGAAACAACAAGATAACAGGTTGTTGTTGGACTGTGTGCTTATTGTCTCCCAAATGGTGACAGGATTATTTGTCAGGATGATCGTTTGTTGATCATAAAAAAAACAGCCTTAAAATAAATAGAAAGTGGTGCAAACAAGCCTGCCCCATCTGCAAAACAAATATCCTAAGCTGTTATAAAAGGATATGAGGAAAGTATTACCTACTAGTTTATTTCAGTCTTTTACATAAGAAATAATATGGGCTTTTTGTGTGTTTTTATAGTCTGAAATTAGTTGACACTTGACTGTTTGAATTCTGGTGAAAAAGCTTTACCAAAGGTCTCTCATAACTCATCGTGTGAATTAAATGTTACCAATAGGACCACTGAAACTTATGAAAACATGGTCCTGAAAATCACATTTCTGTCAATAAATCACCCAAAGTGCAACTAACGATCAGCGATGCCACTAAAATTGAATTAAAACGGGTTTATTTTGCACCACGCCTGGTAAAACATCAAGATATTGTTATTATTATTTCTTTTTTTTTTCACACAGTCCATGTCGACAACCAAAACACGTCCCCCACGTCCAATCAGTGGGAGTATTTTATCCCATTAATGAATGTGCCAAATCTGTGTTCTAATCCTGTAGTAAAAACAATATTGCTGTGACCCACTGGCACACATTCACTTTTAATAGCTATTTTCTAAAAACAAAATAAAAATAAAAAAAAGCTTTGTGTGTGTCAGAAAACCTTGTTTTCTGCTCACGGTTTTATTTTTCTTTGACCCAATAGAAGCTTGAAACAGGCTAATACAACTGCAAGTTCAAAAAACGTTGAGATCTTGAGTGAAATGTAGATCATTTTGAATATGATGGCATTAACATGCACCTCAGAAGAAACAGCTGGAGGAGTGTTTTGCAGGTCAGTGAGAGCAATTTCAAGTAAAAATTAGCAGAAGTTCACCAGTCTGTGAAAAACTGCATCTAATGAGTAAAAAAATGTTCAAAATAAAGTTCCTCAATGGATATCCCAACATCTGCAGTTCCTAATATCATCAAAAGATTTCGAGACACTAAAAATCTCTGACCTCAAAGGAAGAGACTGAAAGTCAACATTGGATCCTCGGGGAGCCACTGCGATAAAACAAGTCTGATTCTATAATTGGTGCCTTTGCATGAGCTCAGGAACACTTCCACAAATTATTTTCTGTGCAAACCACAAATGCTGTTTAAAGCTCTATCATGCAAAGAGAAAGCCATCCAGAAACGCAGCTGGAAATAGTGCAAAATTCTTCTTAGGGAACCACAGATGTCGCCGGACCATCCAGCCTGCTATCAAGCCTGCCTCTCTGATGGTCTAGGGGTGCATTAGTGCCACTGGCATGGACAGCTTACACATCATCACGGCTTCATAGTAAGAAAAGTGAATGTGCTCTTGTTCTTCAGAGATATGGGTTTGAAATACAACACAACTGTGGATATATTGAAGAAGAGAATGCATGGATTTTAATGAAATCACTAATAAGAGCTGATTTTGCTTTTTTTAATGTTTTTAATTTTTTTACTTTTTGTCTGTCAACCAAATAGTATCAGTGCTGATCACAGTCCCGTGGTTGTGTAGGAGTGAAAGCAGAAGCTGTCGGGGTGAGAGGTGAAATGTCAGGTTTACTCACTCATGAACAGACTTGGTAACAGGAGGAGCGGTGGAGGCTGAGCGCTGATGGAAGTGTGTGTGTGTGGGGGGGGGGAGGGGGCACCTCTGAGGCTCTGGAGGTGGATGAACAATTTGTAGGAGCCAAGCCAGTAGAAGGTCACTGCAGGAACACATCAGACTGGGAACAGTTCTGGGCTCGTGATTCCCAGTTGTTATTATTTATTTATTTATTTATAGAGCTATAATCTTTTGTGTGTTTGCTCCGGTTTTCACAACAATCGGCTGAAAAAGCAGAAAAACAGATTTCATAAACATCTGAAGACCTTGCAGGCCGAAGAAAGGCCTTTCACCGATCGTCTTTTGTGTAAAAGTTGTAGTCTATCATCTTTTGTGTAATTGTATACAAATATCCCAAGATGTCACCTTCAGAGGACAAGTTGTGAATGACTTTTAGCGCAGATTGTGTAAAATTAACTGAGGTTTAGGTTGTTGTTTTTTCATTGTTCAAGGTTTGATTAAAAAAACTCCAACATTTAAACTGAATCAGTCTGTCACAGTCAGCAAGGGGTTAGACCCAAAAATGCCTCGAATAGAGCAAGTCGAAAAAAATGAGATGACAGCAGCACAAGTAACAAAACTAAACCAAAAGGTCACTAAACATTGAATAAATCCCCTCCACTGCATGGGTCAAGTCATTATAATTAGGAATTTATGACATACTTAACAGAAGTATTTTATGTCCTGAAAGAGAATATTTTGTATTCTGTCTTTATGTTCAACGTGTCAGTGTAAGGAGAATATTTTTTGTTTTATTCAGCACAACCATGAGCTCTGAACTTTGCTTCCTTGTTTATTTCTGTTGCTGCCACCTCCTGTTGAACTCTGAGAACTGAATTAAGTCGCTCACCAGCTCCTTTGACGTTTCAATTTCAAGCTTGATTTGTTCGTCTGAACCTCGATGCCACTCAATAAAACACAAACCCACGACAGAGATGAGAAAGGCAGATTGATTTTATCCTACGAGGCTAACAGAGTTGGTGTACAGAACCACTTTGATTTGATTTCCAAACTTTATTTCTTCTTGTTTGTACAGTAAGTGATGGGATCGCTGCTTATGTTGTTTAGAAATCGTTTCAGATGCTGCTGCTTTTTTCTTGGCCCAAAACTAAAAATCAAAAAAGAAAAAAAACAAAACAGGAATTGAAACGCTTTGATTGATTCATGCAGCAGAACCAGTGGAAACGTTTTGTGAAAATAAGACTGCTGAACAGAGCTCTGTTAGTTGAGTGACAGCTGTTTATGTCAAGACAGCCAAAGAAGAACTGCTCAGTAATTATTAGTGTGAATGCTGACTCAGCATTCATGCTGTTTTCTCTTTTTTTTGTTGTTGTTCTTCATGTTTTTGCAACTGAACCGTTTAGCCACTCATATATGAAAACATTCAGCTCATTCAGGAGAGGCTGACTTTTGTTTTATGGAACTTCTATGTTTTATAAAAACATTGAATTTCCTATTATTTCCCCTAAAATTACATTATTATTCCAGTTTCTTTAAAAACATTGTCTTCAAATCTACTTCAGCTTACTTGCTCTATTTTTTTATGCTATTTTTTTTAGCTATTTCTTCTTTGACCTTGCCTTTTGCTTCATTTAGCTTCTAGATAGCCTTTTGCTATTTTTAGCTGGGTTTTTGCTACTTTTAGTTATTCTTTTGCTTTTTATAATTAGTCTTATATTAGCCTTTTGCTACTATAACAAGTCTTTTATTGATTTTAGTTACTGTTTTGCTACATTTTAGCTAGTGTTTTGTTTACTTTTAGCTACTGTTTTGCATATTTAAGTAACACTTTCATTGTTTTAGCTAGTGTTTTGCTGTTTTTGGCATTCAGCTAGTCTTTAGCTGGCGTTTAAAACTTTTAGCTGCCCTTTTTGTTCATTTCAGCTACCTTTAAGCTATTATTTTTCTACTTTCAATTAGCGGTTTGCGATTTTTGCTAATCTTTTACAGTAGAAAGTTAAAATATTTGTGTTAAAGTATAAACAAAATAAGGAGTGAGGTTTGAAGATGTCCTCTGCTGACTAAGAAAGAAAAACAAACACTTAAGAGGCGCTGAAGTGATTTCTGTTGCAACAGCACCACCTAGTGGAGATTTCCAGTCAGGTCAGTGTGGCAGGAGCGTCTGAGTGACGTCATCCTGAACTGGTCAAATCATTGTCAAATCATTATTTCACATTTTTGGGATGTAAAATTAGGGAATATATTAGTTTGAAGCTGTTCCATAATTTTTTTTATCATGTTAGTTTTTCATAAAACAAAGAGAACATTTCTTTTGAATTCAGATCAAAACAGCCTCCAAAACTGAAGACAATTTGACAGGCATTGAGCTAAAACTTAATGTGGTTTTAGCTTAAACTCATTAAAATACTCACACTGAGTACACTTTTTTAACTCTGTCATTTCTCAACATAAAATTATATTAATTCAAAACTTTGGCATAAACACATTTCTGTAGGATTGCAAGGCATTTAATATTAAAATAGTAAAGGAATCGTGTAGCTGTTGTTAAAATGGATCAAATTCTCTTGAAATGAAACTTTCTAATAGAAAACTATTAGTAATGTGTATTTCTGATTATATTAAGTGTCTTGAACCTTACAAACTTAGTGTCCATCCAGTGAAATGTTGCCTTATGTTGTATATATGAGCTGCAGTTATGAGTTGTCATAAAATCCACTTTAAACTTTACATGTTATCTTTAAAGCTATCCATATGGATGTTGTAAAGGTTTATAAAACATAAAATAAAACTTGTTGTATGGCTAATCTCTAATAAATTTGTTAAATGTACATTTAACTGGAGTTAATTCTGTTTATTATTGTGCAGTTGCTAACTTTGACCACTAGATGTCGCCCTAACACAACTTATTAGACTTTGTTGGCATAGTGGGGGATTGACTGAGATTAACAGGCCCAACAGTGGAGCTGCCCCCTTCTGTTTGTCTGTGTGTGTGTGTGTGTATGTGTATGTGTGTGTGTGTATGTGTGTGACCTGAAAAGGCCCTCGCAGCAACTGATCAACAGCTGAACGCAAGCAGCAGTCACTGCAACTGTTTCAGCCTTATTTTCTCCCCCCCTCCCGTTTCTCATCAGCGTTATCAGCTGCTGCATAGAAAGCACAGCCTGTTCAGAGCACGAGAGTGTAAAAAAACTCAATCTGAGCAGTTCTCTTTGGTCACTCTTTAACTTCAGGCACTCAGAAAAGGAACTGATACCAGCACTGACAGGCGTTTTGGGAACGTGGCTGAAGTCAGCTCTGTTGTTTCAAAGAACAATATCAAAAATAGTTGGGGAGGGTGGGGGTTCATGGACAGGAGGTCTCACCACCTTTCAGGGTCACACAGGGGCCTTTATCAAAGCAGCCCAGAGGTCGGTGGCTGCCCTTGCGTCTGCCTGACTTCTTTCCTATCGAGGTTCAGACTCTGAAGAGATACAGCAGAGGACACGTCCTTGCGATTTGCGGCAGAGGTCAAACATTGTCTTTGTGGATTTGTAAATAAATATATGCTGAACCTGGAAGTTTTGAAATCCCACCCCCACCCTGGATGTGCTCGCTCCCCCATGGAGGTTGAGTTGTTGTGACAATACGCCGCGCAGCTTTGCTTTTAGGGTTGCACAGATGTGTCATATTCTTATGTCACTGGGATTTTAAAGCAAATAATCCTTCTTATATAAATGCCTTTTTTTCCCTTTACCCTGGATGGGACCTGGAGAGTGCATGGGATGAAGCTGCATCTAAATAAAATGGGAAGTCAGTGATGCATGTTGGCATGCAACTTTAGGTACTTCCACAATGAGAGGGGGGTTCACTACGCTGCACGTTTTCTGAGCTGTAACACGGGATACACAGTTGTAGTGATGAGTCATGCTTCGTAGGAACAGCTTAAGGTGATTTTGTTCTCTTCAATCATCTCCAGGCTTTAGAACATCAACCCCTTTATCCCACTAAATGATTAATGATAAAAGTTAATGCATCTTCTTAAAATTATTCAAAAAACAATTTGTTCTGGGTCTTAAATATTTACAATGCTTAACAACCCACCATGTTTTCATCACCTCAGACCATCTTTACGTAAAAAAAGCAACACCTGACAAGATTTTTTCAAACACAAAGCTTGTTTTATTAAAAAAAAAATGTTTATTGACATCAGAAGCAATTTAAATTTTAACAATAAACAAGACTTTTTTTTTTCTAATTTTGTTTTTCTTCCCGCGATTACAGTGGTACATAAAGATCAGTAAAACAACGGTGATACGTCAATTCTGATAACATGTCATTGGAAATAAAAACACACAGGTAAAGGTGAAGAAGAAGAAAAATAAATCGTAAGATACACTCAGATCTAACCCATAACGCTTTTATGTGCTGCGCACTGCTAGCTAAGGGAAATACTGTAAAGCCCACCCCTTTATACTGTACCAGGCAGGATAGTGGTCTAAAACTACCACTGGGGGAAAAGAAATAAGACTGGCAGAAAGATACAGACACAATACTTGTGTAGTGTTAACTATACAAAAAGGAAAGAAAAAAACTGTACAGCATAAAAGCAACCGATATACACAGCCTTAATGTTGGCATTTTTTTTTTGTTTCGTTTGTGTTTTTACCCCTTGGATACTAATGAATTTTTCTTTCAGTAAGTGAAGTGTGTACAAGGGGGTTAAATGCTTTATAAACAAGAAGATGACCCACTGCCTCCCTCACCATCTACTCATCATCATCCTCCTCGTCGTCTTCCTCTTCTTCATCCTCGTCTTCGTCCTCATCATCGTCGTCGTCTTCCTTCTTCTCCACTTTGGCGGGGGCCTTTGCTGGTGCCGCGCCGCCTGTTTTGCCCTTGGCGCGGTAAGCGGCGATGTCCTGTGACGGACGAACGACAAGTTGTTGAACCTGTTCAGTCACAAAGTTTTTGTTTTGTTTTGTTTGTTTTTGCGGGGGTGTGTTTACCTTCTCGTACTTCTCCTTCAGCTTAGCTGCCTTCTTCTCGTAGGGCTGCTTGTCCTCAGCAGCGGTGGTGTTCCACATCTCGCCCAGCCTCTTGGCTACGTCTCCGATTGACAGACCAGGGCTCTCGCCTTTCACCTTGGGGCGGAACTCCGAGCAAAAGATGAAGAAAGCAGATCTAGAAGACAAGAAAAAAAGATGAAATAAATTTAACATGTTGAATTCATTTTCAGAAAAGATCCATTAAAGAATCGGGTACTTACGGGGGTCTCTTGGGGGCGTTGGGGTCCTTGTACTTCTTCTTCTTGCCTCCCCTGGCGGGAACGTAGCTCATCATCTCCCTCTCGTAGCGAGCCTTGTCCTGCCTGGCCAGGTCCTCAAACTTGCCCTTCTCCTTGGCGGACATTGTCTGAAAGCAGAAAGAGTAAACAGCTCGTCGTCACGCTCCCAACCGTACAGAAAAGAAAACTCTAAGCTGACCAATTCCTGCGTCTGACCCCCATCAACACCACCGTGTTCCTACCTTCCACCGCTCTGAGCACTTCTTGGAGAACTCAGCGAAGTTCACTGAAGCATCAGGGTGTTTCTTCTTGTGCTCTTCCCGGCAGGTCTGGACAAAATACGCATAGGAAGACATCTTCCCTCTCGGCTTAGTTGGATCCTTCCCCATCTTGATGGCAGTATCTAAAAAATTTATATTTTAGGTACAGATTAAGTCTGTGCCTGCTAAAGTGAATAAAACACTACAAATACAGGCTTATGTTTAAGCTATAATGTATCCTAATAGCTCTCTGATTATCTTATTCTTGCCTGATTTCCTTTTATTTGGCAGCATTTGTAAAATTTAAAGCTAAAGCCATGAAAATGACTTAATTTATTGATGCTACCTGTATGTAAAACTCCAGGAACTGCTCTCATTATGGTGGCTTAAAACTGCCTAATCTTATCAAATAAAAAAAGGAAGAAAAAAATAAAGAAAAAAAACTTGTAATTTTGTTTTTATTAAAGCCACCTCATTGTCTTTATAAATGAGATAAAAGTTTTCCAAAAAGTTAAGCTCTTACTTAAAATCTGGGCATTTTGTTTAAAACTATGTTTTTGGTGAAAAAGAAATAAAATCCCTGCCTAAAGTGTCAAGAAACAAAAATCGAATAAAACCTAATAAGTGTTTTTATTGTTTAATGAAGAAATAAACTTCGACACAAAAAGCCAAAAATGTCACAAAAAGTCGCTTTTATTGAAAATAAAACCCTCAAAAGTGCAACGTAATGCGAGCAAACACTCCTCCTCCCATGCGCGTCTTTGTTTTTCTGCTTATTTTTCCCTGTAAATAACTCGCTAAATGCGTTTAAAATCCTCCCTTTTACATCCCGTACATTTCCCCGTATTAAACGCTGCTGTAACTCCTGAGTCGAGCCGCGTCGAGAGAAGTAGTAATAATGGCGCATAGGCTTCTCGTTGAGGAAAAGGAGGTCAACAACGACGGCAATATTTCTTCTTCCATTTTGTGAGAATGCCTTCTTCATGAAAGAAAGTCCCCCTCAAATGTCTCCTTGCGCCTCCCAGTTCGCTTTGCGACGCGGCAAACATGTCCAAAAAGCCGGCGAAATTGGCAAAATATTTCCCCCGATTGATTCCTATTGCACTGGCCGCCTTGTATAGTAATACATTGGGTCTGTACTGTGTCTATGAGCGGGCTGTGCTACTGACTTGGTTTCTATGAGCTCCTAATGGCCGCTCGTCTTCATCCACTAACATGGAGAATATGGCTCCTTCTCTTTGTGTCAGCGCACAGCCATTGCAATAGAGGGCAGAGCGACCGCGACGACTGCCTCGCTTCGGAGCCCGATTTGAACCCTTTAAAAACGTCGGAAAAATGTGTTTATGGCGTCGTTCGAACCGCGAAAGATCAAACTTTAATTTGCCGTCGTCAAAACGCATAGTTGCCGATTCGCTTTTCGAGAAAAGCCGGCTAGAAAAAGTTGAAGCGAACTGCGCCTCTGTCACTGGCTTCCCATTTGCCTCGCGTTGCCTTGTTTCCTATGCGAATACAGTCAGCCATTACAGTAAAGCGCAGATCATGAGGGGATTTTTTTAACTGTCTTGTCGGGGGGATTTTGCCGAGAAAATAACCACCTGTGCTTATTTCGAGACGGTCTTTCTTTTTCTTATGTTTGCGTGATTTTTTAAAGCTTGAATTCGGAGTCGCACTCTTTGCCCGGTCTTCACATTGACAGGCGTTCAAGCTTCGCAATGCACTGCAATGGCTAGCTAACGGTGAGTCTTCTACCATTGTCGCTTAACCGTGTTTCGTCCGCTAGACTATTTCCAGATTTTTTTACGCGATAACCACTAATTGTTTCAACCCCCATTTTGTCTCAACAATACCACTGTAATATACAAAATTTTTCGTATATAACAAAATGCGCAGTTTTCGTCGAATTTAATCGGGGTTAATTTTTATTTCTTCTTTTTTCTGTGCTGAGCGTCTTAGGCAGAGAGTAATGTGATGTTACCGGGTATTTCCTCCCTCTTATTTTTTTACGCTTTCAAAACAATAAAATTATTTGCTAGCACTACATTGTCATATATTCGATCGCTGCGAACAGATGAGTAAGATATTTGGGATTGTTACCGTGATTCTCGTCCTTACAAACACTTAAAATGTTCGTGTGTGTGATACTTACCAATTGACTATAGCTGGACCTCAATGCTCTGCAATGGCTGTGTATGAGAGAGAGCTCAGGCGATACGCAGTGTCTTCAGTCTTCAGCTCGCTCAACATTACTCTCGGTGGGGCTCGCACGGCATTGGCCAGCGCCCTGTCTGTCGTCGCTCTGATTGGCCAGAGGCTTTCCATTGTCCTAATAGAAGACGACACGCCATTGGCTGGCTTTTGTGAAACGTCACCGAAGTTTTTCGCGGCGCGTCGATACAAAAATATTGCTGCCCGAGCACGCTGGAGCTGCCTAGTGTAGTCTGCTTTGCCATAGTGTTGAATTCACTACGTTGAGTGCAGTGTACAGTAGCAGGCGAGTTAAATGAATGAGACAAAGTGCTGTGCTCGTCCTTGGCGAGTCGAGGAGGCTGTTAAACTTTATGCCACTGTCTTTGAAAGGTTGTTCCCCTCGTCGACGACCGACCCCACTGTCTGTTCTCCTTACCACGCTCCAGTTTATTAGCAAATTACAGCTTTGTAAATGCGTTTGAACAACATAATTTATTCACATGTAAACCTCCAGAGAGTCGATTTATCCCCCTGTATGTGATAGTTGTGGACTAGAAATGAATATTTGAAGGGATTTTGACTCCTTTGCAATGTCAACACCTTTTCAGCATGTTTCCATTATAAAATGCTCATTCCATGTTTTCACTTCTAGCTAATAATATAGACGTGCAGGACATTGACTGTGCAGAATAGTACATTTCCATCTCCTCTGATAAGATTAAGCACTTAATATGGAGCTTTAGCTATATTTGTAGCTAATGAATTAGCATTCAATTTAGTTAATGCAGCACATATGAAACGATATATGCATTTATTATTATAATAGCTTATGATGTATATATTTTCTGAATCTGTTTCATATTATAAACTCGCCATAGTTAGTATTATATTCAGACAGTGTGATTAAGATGCAAACAATATATATCACCAGATACACAGTCCACAGCAGTGATCCTGTTTCTTCACTGTTATGTAAAAACTATTGTCACTTAAATAGTCCACAACATCTATTGGGCTCGTGTAAGGTTCTGCCAAGCAGTTCATTGTGTTTATATAATCTGCACACTTTGTCTGTCAATGCAGCCCTTCTTTCTGCACTTACAGACGAGTAAATCGAGCAGAAGATGGTCCTATAGAAGTGTCGGATGTTTGATCCTCAGCACCTACAGCGTGCTGAAGTATCCATATGCAAGACACTGAACACCCCCATTTAATTTATTGTTTATTTGCATAGAGACAAGTATCAGGTATTAACAATACCATACACTAAAACATTTGTAGTCTGCGCTAATTTGCAATGCCTGTAGATGGGCTTTGTAGCAACATAAAAATAAAATGGTTTAAAAACAA
Organism: Anablepsoides rubrolineatus; assembly: GCA_031762495.1. Lineage (NCBI taxonomy): Eukaryota > Metazoa > Chordata > Actinopteri > Cyprinodontiformes > Rivulidae > Anablepsoides > Anablepsoides rubrolineatus. The sequence continues at coordinate 9,071,536 of JARVGW010000161.1, forward strand.
TAAATCACTACACCTCATATGCATATTGGTTTATATAAGTTGCTCTAAAAGAGGAAAATTATATGATTAAAAGCACAGTATGAGTGTGTGTGATTGAGTAATGAGCAATATTGTAAAGCACTTTGCAGAACCCGAAGAGGTGCTAGATAAATGAGTATTTAATGTTTTTGTTGTCGTTTATGGACACTGCAACACATAAAGAGTCCGGTGATCAAACCACAGACTTTTAGGTTGAGAAACGACCACTTTGCTTCTGCTAAGGTAAACTTTAAATTACAAACATTCAAACATTTCACTACATTTTTAATGTTCAATGACACAAAGTTACCATTTTATATGTTCAAATATCTATTAGATTTTTAGAAACAGGTTTTTAAAAATCTGTTTTTGTTGCAACATTTTGCAGCTGGTCCAGATTTATTACAAACAATTTAAATTATTACAAGCTACCATTAAGTGTCAATGTCAAACAGTAGTTTTTGAGCATTATTTCACTTTTTGTTGTTTAAACTGGCTTAAGAATTACACAACCTCTCTATGACCGCAAACTATTGAGCTGCTATTACAGTTGTCTCATTAACATAATCAAGAGGCGCTGAAAGGTCACAATTTTAAAAAAATTATTTTAATCAACAGATATTGAGAATTATGATATTTTATTTGTGCATGAAACATGCTGTGTGTCTCTGGGCAACTGAGAGAAAGAACTAGGGAGTTCTTCGACTTTACTTTCAGCAACAGGAACAAAACAGTTTAGAGCATCTAATATAAATATATTGCTGTATTTTTTTAATTGCAGCCGATAACAAGGTGTTATCTTACACTTACAGTTCAACTGTTAAATATAAGCTGAGCTGAAGTTTTTTAATTATCTAGCTGGAGAGGCATGCACCTTTTTATAAGGAATGAAGCACCTTGTTCTGACCTTGTGACCTGACCTCTAGCGCCACCATTTGACAAAGAATAAGAACTGACAATTTATCCCTTGTAATTTATTTTAAAGGTATTTTTTAGCAACTATTATTTTGCATACTTATAAGGACATTTAGGTGCTGGTTTAGTCAATAAGAGGAGTATAAATGCTGTTTCTGGGACCTCCAGTCCATCACTGGCACTATTACAAACTTTTAGAGACAGATGTTATTGTAGAGTACATTGTCAATACTGCTTAAAGTGTCTTACATTTCTGGTAGTAATGTGTGTTTTTCCTGTGACCGTTTGCCTGTTTTGCACAAACTAATCTGATTTAACTTAACGCTGATTGTGTTTTTAAATGAGAGTTGGGGGTGGAGTGTTATATCACTGAAAACACAAGGTGTTATTTTATTCACGATTTGCGAATCGTATCCATATGCCATTTGTAAAAATCCTACTTTATTTCGTGTCTGAAAATGATCAAATACTTTACTATACATGTTCTGTTTGCCAACAGCTGTTAGAGAAACAAAGGAACATGGCCGGCCCTGAGTTTATTCCTCTCCTTGATTTAAGAATGAGCAAGATGAACTGATTCCAAATGCCAATCACAACCCAGACTCAGGCCACATGTCTGCCTGTGATGCTGCCTGTCTGTGCCTCGTTTTGCATCAGGAGATACCACGGCAGAAAGCTATAGCTGGCTCATGTTTATGCATTCTAATGAGCACTCCCTGGGAAAAATATGCAAATTCATTTTGTCATCAAGAGGAAAATAGAGGACAGGAGAGCAGCCGATACAGGAGGGGCTTAAGGGAGGAGGGCACACGCAAGAGGCGGGAATGGGTGTGTGAATTCACATGTCTATAGTGTGTGTGTGTGTTGGGTGGGGGGTGTTTTGGCACAATGGTAGTAGAACCAGAGTGAGAAGACATATGTAAACCTCATCCCACCCCCAATCATCAGAACTTCCTCAAAAATACACATATGCATGCAGAAATAAGTAAATACACAAGTATTTTTTATTTATGGCATCAAAATACTATTTTGTGCCTACAAAATAAGGTACATATGCAACCTAACCTATAATTTAATCAATTATTTATGTCGTTTAATTCTATTTTTAAGTGACACTTAAAATTATAATATTAAACAGTAGCTCTCCTGTTCAGCCTCTTGTTTACATTCAGCTGCAACAAAACCTGTTTAACCAAATTTGACCAAATGTATTTGTCATTTGTACTTGTATTTGATTATATATATATATTCATACTTTATATGTTTATATACACACAAATTTCATCTACTAATACAACAGCAATATTAATAATATACATAATAGCAGACCAGTAGTAGTCTAATCTACTTTTGAATCAATTTTTTTTACATTCACACAATATTTATAATATAATATAAAATAATAAAGTATGTTTGTCTGTCTGCAAATAATAGAACTATAACTATTTTAACAAAGTGTGGTAATAATTTCCAGCGTGATCAAATGTGACTAAGCTTTTTTAAAGAAGTGAAACCGGTTAGCACTGGTTTGATGCGCTGATGTGCAGTGCGTGCCCTAGTGTGAACAATAAATTTCATGCAGTGCGCTGAACCACCGAATGGAGGCCTGCCGGAACCCTCCGTTCAGAAGCGGGGAGCACAAAGACCGACGCACACCCGGCAGCGACCGCCGACCGGAAGTTGAACGTTTCTGTAGCGAGCTTGTCAAAACGATGCACATGGGCTTCCTTCACTGGAGAACGTAAGAATTGAGGCTATTCGTCGGTGCCTTATTCTCTTTTGCATTGTATTATAAAACCTAATTCAACGCGGCTTTAAGTATGTGTATTTATTTTATTTAACGTGATTAAAATTGTATTCACTTTCCTAGTTAAAGCTAACATTAGCATCATGCTATCAGTCAGAACTGCATGTTCTTAAAAATAATATCTGCCTTGTATATTCAAAAGTCTGTAGTTTGTTTATGTATAAGATTTGTATCTTAACTTGTATCTTGTTAGTAATTCATTAATTTATTTGTCGTAAGTTTTAACGTTAAGTACTTTCAGTGTGCTAAAGTTTTCTTATCTTAATGTTAGTAATGTCAATATTTAAAACACTTATGTGCTGTTCTCACAGCTAAAAGACATGGACTCAACTAAAAGAGTAGCTGGGATGGATTTTCAACACGAGGCTGCATTCAAATAATATTTGAAGGTAGTTCATTAAACACTTATTAGGTCAACAACATGTAGTCTTGTTTGCTTAGTATTTTTTTATAAGTAGTACAACACAACAGTATAACTTTGAAAGCACTATTGAATCAAAGCAAATTAGATAAGATGTGAGTTTGATTTTTAGTAATTTATGACAGAAAATAACTTTGAATTTTGGTTATGTTGATCCAAACAGTGTTTTTCTCCTTGTGTACCTTTTTTTTTAACATCTCTGTTGGGCTTGTTTTTTTTTTATACCCCTTCAGGTTTTCTTGAGGCGAGCCAGGCTGCAGTGACATGGTTTTGTCCTTTCAATGGCACCGGACAGCCGTGGAAACAAAAAAGAGCAACAACTATTTGTCCATGACTGGTGAAGACACTGGTTTGGAGGCTTTGGCCTCACCACAGGCGGGGTATTTGGGAAAAGTCAGTGGTGCTCTTGTTTTCCTCTCATTGTGGTCACTTGCGCAAAGCTGAATTATATTTGAAAAGATACTGTGACTGAGCAGTACCAAACTAAATTTATTAAAAGAGAACAAAAAACGGAAATCTTGACATTGTAAAAGGCGAAAGTATTTTGGTTTGCTTGAATGATATAAAGAATCAAAGACTGCTGACTGAATTGTGTCATAAAGTTGTTCAATACATTGTCTCTTATTGTTTTCTTGTAGGGCTGGGTATCAATTCAGATCGATTCGATTCACATGGGCCCGATTCGATTCATGATTCATAACGATTTACAACAATTCACGATTCAGGTTGATTGATTTTTAAATTAGTTAAGGATATCTTGCAGTAACACATTTATTTTTATATAAAATACATTCTCAAAGGAACTAATTCTGCAAATAGAAACTCAATCTCATGACTTATGAATCAATGTCCCCAAATTTAAATTAAAATCAATCCAAATCGATTTTTTTAACCCAGCCCTAATTTCTTGTGCTTACTTCTGTCTTTCAGAAGCATTTAATGATATATGAACTGAGTTACTGCATACCAGTGACATTGTGACACAACTACTTTTGATTGCTAGGTTCAGGAACGAGCTGAATCACTGGAGTTTTGTCCTTGGTGTACTTCAAAGGGCTTCACTTTCAGTCTGCGCTCTTACCACATCAACCTTCAGGAAACCATCACCCTTTGCACAAACCCACAGGTGAACCCTACTGTTACTGACAGACACACACACATTTATTTTCTTAACCATCACTAACCTTTTCATTTATTCCCACACAGTGCCTTTTCCCTCTAGTCACCAGGCCCTTGGAGGATGTTCTGTCTAGTTTGGTTCCTGTGGTTCCAGCTGTTGGGAACAAAAGAAAAAATATATTGGATTTGGAAAAAGAAGACGTGACCGAATCTCCATTTAAACGTCCACGATCGAGCAAAGGCAGTTTGGAGTTGCAGCAACGATCAGAGCATGAATCTGTGAATCCTCTTACAAATGAACTACACGCAGTACCGAAAACTCAAAATGAGAACATCGGTGGCAACGACAATGACTGCATGGATACAGAGATGGAAACATTGGATTTACTTCAAGACGAGGATGTTGCTCCTCCTCCAGGCCCCGACGCTTTTGGACACCAGTCAGACATTTTGAACAGTGATGGAGTTGAGCACCAATCAGACGTTTTGTTGAACAACGATGGAGTCGAGTCCTCGCTTTCTCTTCACCATGGAGTTAATGGTTCATCAGAGAACAGTTTTAAAGAGGAGGATGTTCCTGTTTTAAATGGCTGCAGCAAACCAAGTCCCAGTCAGGACTTTTCTTCAACGAACAATGAATTGCAGATGATTTTGGGCAATAAGCTGACACCCAAAAATAAAAAGTCACTGATTGCAGACATCAGCGGAAGTGGAGACGCAGAAGACATTGGGTCAGAGAGTGAGGATTTGGCTTCACTTCCATTAAGACAGTCTGAGGAGCTTGTATCTGTTCCCAAACACCTGCTCTGGGAGAACAGTGACAACCTGTGCTGGCTGGACTCGCTGCTTTCTGCTTTGGTGAACTGTAAAACCTTAAGAAGGCTTAAACCCAAAGATGAGCCTCATCACTCGTCTGTGTGGCAGCTGTTGAAAGGATATGAAGACATCTGTGCTGCTGTTCGGGTGCACCAACAAACTGGAAGAGGTAAATGAAAGCAGATATGTGATCAAAATTTCATGTTTGATTCTGGTGTTTTTATCTGGTTTCATTGCATTTATGAACAGAAAAATATACCTATTCCTATTTGTACAGAAATAATTGAAACAACAAAACAAAAACAGTCTCAATGACCACAGAGACAATTTAAGAAAACTGTTCTTTAAATAACTCGATTTCTGTTTGACTAGATGGTGATGGCAGGGTGCCAAATCACGTACTGCAAAAAGCTGATGTTGAGCTGCAGAGTCTCAGGATGTCCGTCTTCAAGCAGCTGCAGCCCAAACTGCGTTGCATTCTGGGTAAGCTCACATTCGCCAACCTGCATGTTTTTAGTTTTCTTCAGCAGAGAGGAACCCAGTCCAGTCTGAAAGTCTTTGAGATGTGAGATTAAAGTTATGAAGCGAGGGTTTCTCTTTGAATAGCTTTAGATTAATCATTTGGAAAAATGATAGCTGAGCACAAAAACCTTTCTATTTATCACTTTGTTGTTGTCATTGTTGACATAAATCTATTAAAATCATTTGAATTTATTCACAGTGGTGTGGTGTTTAATATTTTGCTTGTTTGCTTAAAACCAACATTTGGAGGATACAATAATCCTGAGGATTAAATACATTTTTGCCTAACCAAAAATATTTTGATCGGAACAAAATGGTTTTGTTCTAAAAAATGTAAATAAATCCAAAAGTTTTTGCATGTTTGTCTTTAGTCACTGCAGTCTCAAGCTTTTACCAACACTTGCCTGTTCCATTTGGACAAGCTTCTTTGAAAATGTAAATGTGTGTTTTATATAGAGTGAAACTTCCCATTTAACACCTTCAATTACAGTGTTTTATTTTGCTCTCTAGAAGATGTACAGTGTTTTTATCTTTTTTGGCATTTCACACTTTTATTCCATAAAACTCAACAGAGCCTCACTGAGTCATTGTGTTTGTGTTCAAGGCTGGAGTTAAACTTAATCCTTTAAAGTATCTATTATCATCTGATAATAGCAGAAAGTGACAGGTCTGGACTTGCTTCCTCTGCTTTTTGCAGCCAAGGGTCTGGAGAAAAAAATCAGTGTGAACAGAGGGAATAAAAACATGGAGGATGTTGTTTTTAAATGTGAGGAATTCTGATATCTAAGCCATAATATGCACATTGTTTGGGTTTTTATGCCAAATATGCTTTAGCCTCATTGTGTATTTGTTTTTTTTTTTCCCTCCAGGTCAAAGGGAAACTCCGGTATTCGCTATGCCTCTTCTTCTCACAATGGACTCCTGGGTGGAGCATCTTTTTCAGTCCACTTTTCACTGGGAGTTCAGGTGCAGCCGGTGTAAAGTTGTCACCAATGAAAGGTGAGCAATCATTTTTCTTAAAACCAATTTTTAATCAAGAAGAAAACAGAGAGAAGACTAAAAGCTCAAATTAAAATGTCAGTAATAAATATTCTGTGATGTAAATATACAAATATACAAAGCCAAACAAAAGATGATTTGATCCTGCAAAACTTCATTTGAAAAAGTAAAATTATTTTTCACCACTGTTTGATCATAGATCAACTTAATTTTCCTCTTTAAAGTGAATTAAAAATTGCTTGAAATTGACTATGAAGTAAAGGAATTTGACACCTGGGGCTGCAGTTATTATGAATGTAAAGCTGAGCTCACCTATGACCACAGTTGCAGCTTAATCCTTTCAAAATAAAGCATGATGTCAGAAATCTCTGCTTTATTATGTGTTAGAAGAGCACAGTTAAAAAACATCAGGTGCCAGTTTATAAAAATGATTAATTCTATGACTTCAGCCAATTTAACTAAACTGTTGATATGTTGACTCTGAATTGTTGCTAAAGTTTAAGTCCAACTAGGTTAATTTTGTTTTTCTTTTTTCCTCAGGGTTATTAAAACTCTCCCCACCTTCACAAATATTGTTCCTGATTGGCGTCCCCTCAATGCAGTTCATGTTGCTTCGTGTAACATGTGCGGCAGGAAGAACCAGAGGAGGACCATGTTGTTGGAAAGGTACCTAATAAACTCTGTGTTGGAAAATAAACCTGCTGAACTTTGCTTTAACACACATACACACACAATCATGTCAATAAATATGCTCAGAAATGATGTCGACCGATTTGCTCTGAATCCATATCGACTGTTGTTAAGTAATGTATGTTTGTTTATTAATTTTTCTAGGTTGACCTTTAAATTTTAATGTATTACGTATAATGTCCTTGTCTGTTTTAATTAACCAATTGTTTGCTTCCTGTTGTTGTGCAGTGTACCTCCAGTGTTTGTGCTGCACTTTGTGGAGGGGCTTCCTAATAGTGATGTTGGCGTGTTCACATTCAGCTTCCAGGGGAAGCGTTACTCCATCACCACCGTCATACAGTACAGTCACAGACTCAAGCACTTTGCCACCTGGATTAGGAACGACGGTTTGTATTTTAACAAAGAATTTCAGTTCTATTTTATGCATTTTTTTTTATAACTGCAGTTAAATGTCAAACTTGTGTTTTTCTTGTTTTATTCTTTTGAGTTCTGTAGACACAATGTGGAAAACCACAAACAGGTTCCTCATAGATATTGTAGCAGCACACTTTGTTGAACATGCATGATGTTGAACATAAGAGATCAACTAAACGTAGCGCAGAAAGTATGGGAATTTGTGTTTAGTAGAATATTTATATGCTTCTTGAAAATAAATCTTATGTGGTGCATGTGATTGGCAGCACCTGGGGGTACCAGAAGCTCAAAACGAATGTCAATAGAATCAGCAAAATAAGCTATTTGGCAGAGAAGATTTGACTTCATGTCTGCAACCAACATACTCAGCTCTACTGTTCATCCCATGAATGCATGTTCCTTACAAATGTGGCACCATTTAAAAGGGAAAAAAACAGGCTTTCAAATGGTATAAGATTTATTGCCAAGAACCAAACACAAATTTTCTTAATTTTTGTGCTAAATGTATTTATTAAAGAGTTGATAACTCTGCTGTAGGTCAGTGGTTCCCAACCTATTTTCCCTCAATACCCCCCCCCCCCCCACACACACACACACACACACACAAAGATGAAGGTTAAGTCAGTGGTCTGCAGTCGTTACTACCTTAATGTACTTGAAACTTGAACTAAAGCTAACACAGCTCAGAAGCTTGTAAGAAATGTGTCATAATACAAATGATTTGGGTTGTTTGGGAGGTTGTTTTTCTTTTATAGAATAGTTGTGGAATTCAAAGCATTTTTACAGCTTTGAATTGAGAAATCTCCCAAGGAACTACAAAAACAGAAGACCACTTGTTTTGTTTGTTTCCTCTCAGTACAAACACGTCTTGTTGCAACTAAAACTTTTGTATTGTTACAGAATCATGGCTGGAATACGACGACTTGAAATACCCCGTCTTTAAGACCCACCAGAAGCTGAAGATCCGGGCTCGCGAGATGCACGTCGTCTTCTGGGAGGTAGAGGAGGATGCTGAGCCCCCTGCTTGTCCTCCTCTGGACAGGTTTGCTGAACAGCCTGCAGTAACCCCGAGTTTAAACACGGTGAGAGTAGATGAACCAATGAGTCAGTCTCCTGATCAGTCTCTTCTTACACTTCATGATGACACAGACATTGTAGACGCACTCACAGACAAAGACGACACAAACATGACAGACACAACAGTCGCAGCTGGTGTCGATGTCTCAATAGGGTCTACAACTTTGCTCGATGCTTTTGAGGGCCTTAGCCACAATGACATCGTCACTCTGACCCTGGTCGAAGTTGCTCCAGATAATTCAGAAACACAGCATTTCAACGACAACCAGCAAACACAAGACGCTGCTCCTACGAGGACCGAAAGGCTGGAACCTTCGCCGGACAGCTCCCTCCCTGCAGCAGGTGGTGACGTGTGTCACGGTGCTGATCTCCAGCCTCCTGCGACCCTCAGCTCATCCAACTCTGAGTCAGTCGACAGCTCATCTACTGATGTATCGCTCGCTGCCAGAAGAGGACGAAGGAGAGGAGCGAGCCAAAAGAAACCGGTTTGCAAGCAGAGAGGTAGAGAGGAGGTGGTGTCAGAAGATGCTCCTCAGACCTCGCCTACCTCCTCAGAGCTCCCCGAAGCTGTCAGTCAGGAGACTGATGGTCCTGCTGCTCAGGACGACTCATCGTTTGTTGAAGTTGTGCAACAAGCATCCCCAGAATCTTCGACTGATACCACACCTCTGCCCAGCAGTCAGAAAAATCACCCAATAGATCAAAGCGCTCGTTGGTCCTACCTGCTGAGCAAACACCCTCTGACCCCTCCCCTCACACTCGTACCAAAACCCACTCCCACACCAAGAACCTCTTCAGGTACAGAAGTAAAGTCTTCTCAACTTGTTTACTCTACTCCCAATCCTGTGAAAAGACAGACGGTTCTTTCAGGACCCCCTAAACCACAGCTCCTTACAATGGAGAGCATCGGTCTCCCGCCAAAAGCTGCAGAAATGTACGGCGGCTTTGGCACAAAGAGCTCCACCAACAATAGTCCACTCCCATCCCCTCCGCCGCCCAGCAATGCAACACCGTTTCAAACCATCACTGCAAACCAACCAGCACCCCCCATGGTGACAACCCTAAAGAAACCCAGCACCTCCAAGCTTCCTCTGGGTCTCAGTGAAACCGAAGCCCTCCGATACAAACTGATAAAGAAGCTAAAAGCTAAGAAAAAGAAGCTCGCCAAGCTGAACCAGCTGTTGGGTAACCAGAATCAGCTCCAGCCGGACAGCACGGAGCTGAACTCCCCGAGCACCGTTGCCTCCAGCGCCTACAACGGCTCAGGTGGGGACGACTTCCTGTCGGATCTGCTGTCACCGGGGACGACTGCCAGCAACCTTTCACCAGACAGCACAGGCTTCTTGGAGATGTTGACCAACGGACAGGAGGGAACGAACAGCGCGAGAGGCGTGTTCAGTGCTGCAGGAGCCAGGATGTCACAGACTGACAGTGGTCCAGATGTGCCTGGAACCGAAAACTTCCTGGAGGACTTCCTCATGCAGTGCTGTGGCTTTGAGGCCAACTGACACAGAAACTAATTTTTACTTTTTTATTTAACTCACGGTGCTAGGCATCATCTGCAGGCTGCAGCCACATATAAACTTTGATGAATCAAGAACTGCATCTCATCTGCATGTCATGGTACATATGTGTTGATGAAGAAAACTTGTCAGATAGTTGAGTTGAATAAAGGAAATGTATATTTTTCCTTAAATATTTGCACTTTATTACTGTAATAATGAGATTGTGCAGAAGAACTGTTTGGAAACATTTTGTTGTCAAATTACTTGAAATTTTGTATTTTCTTTGATGCACTGAAGCCATGTTTGTGGATGTAACAGAATTACACCAAGAGGCTTTGTTAAGGTAATAAAATATTTGATCATTTTTAAAATTGTTAAATGTTATTTGTCTTGTCTATTTCACAGCATATTTACTAATCTGAGTCTATAAGGAAAGGTCAAGTAATTAATGAAAATGCAAAGTGATAGTAAGTTTGTTTGCAGAAGCTTTTTTTTTTTTGTTTATTTTAAGATTAGTCCATTTTTCACAGCAAGACAAATTTGTGTCCTAATTTGTTCAATAGTTTTTAAAGGTTTTTATATAGACATAATACATTTGGAGTGAATACATCTGAAGTAAACATTAAACGTTTGGCCTTGTCACATAAATGAAAGGGTAGGTAACTGATTAATCATCAAGACTGCATGAAAGGAAAAACAAAAGCTTTTGTTCCCATACCGGGAGTTGAACCCGGGCCGCCTGGGTGAAAACCAGGAATCCTAACCGCTAGACCATATGGGAAATATTTAAGAATTATGACCCAGCAAGTCTACGCATCACTAGACGGACACAAATATTTGCAGGTGTAATACACTTTATATGTGATTTATTTCCTTAAAAAAATGTTGTCACATAGAGTATGAGATAATATCAATAATCAACAGGTGCATTTCACATAGATTTTATGTTTGCTCCTTTTTCATAGCTGGAAAAAATTAAAAAAAAAACAGAGCCCAACCTGCACTTCCATTTCTCACCACATGTTAGCGCTGTTTGACCACAGTTCAATGACACTGCTTTATATTTAAAAACACTGAAAGTATAATAGTTATTAAAAAAAAATCACAAAAATTACAGTTTATTTGGATAGCATATCTCTGATTTGACATATTTTTAAATGATATAAATGATTTTTGTCATGAATTTCTTTTATATACTCATGTATAGTTTTGCAAAACATCTTGATGAATTCATATAAAAAGGTCAAATCATCTACAGTGTGTCCTGTCATATAATTATTAAAAGTCTTTCCAGAAAATTTCACTAGTGTCAGAATTTGCAAAGCATAGATCATCGTGTGCATAGAGCATCGTGTGCATGAGATGTGTACAATTTGTCAAAAGGAAGTGCATGCAACCTGTGTGTTGAGCCAGAGCATTTACATAAAGAGGAACTGTGTGTGATGTCACAGAGGGAGAACTGTTATATGTACAAATTTCAGTGTGTGTTTTTTGATGCAAAAGAGCAGCTCAGTCACCTTCAGCGTCAGCATCCAGCAGCTCCCACAGAAAACCATGGACTCTTGCAAGGTGGAAGTGGAAAACATCTTCCTCCTGGTCATCGTCACACTCATCAGTGTGCTTCAGAATGGTGAGGAAACACTGTTTGTAGCTTCTAAAAATAAATAAATAAACAATTAATGCTGCCTTAATTTATATTTTCAGTATTTTTTGCTCAGAAGGTTGAGAGGGAGTGCATCAACTCTCACTCACCTGCTTTTGAGCGAGTGTCTTGTGCCAAGTAAGTACCTTTTTTTCACCTCTAATCCCTGTTAGTTTAACTCACACAGAACAGTGAGCTTTTATCTCTATTATATTTAGTTTGAACTGTATTTCACTCCCTTTACTCCCTCTGAGACTTAATGCCCCATCACCTAAAATGGGAAAACGGATGTTAATTAATCTTTAATAATTAGGTTAAAAAAATAATAACCAGGCATTAATAGCTGGAAACTAGTGGGATAGTTTGGTTTTACTTCACAGTGAGCCATAAATCATAAAAGAATAAAATGTTAAGCTATAAAATAAGTTTGGAACAGGAGAGAAATAAATTATTCACTCCATAATGATTAATTTTGATGTTTAAAAAGTTATTGATCATTTAAGTAAACCTAGAAAATCATGTCTAAGTGAATTCAGTCCTAAAGGGATAGTTCAGATCTCTTAAGTAGACAGAGTGTGATCAATAAGTATCTTACTTGTTGACGATGGCTTCCGTTTGGAGAAACATAATAATTTCTGATTGGACTGATGAATTAACGACGTAACTGAGCATTAAATGACAGGATGTTCTTGGAGCCACAGGGACTACATCGGTTGTTTGGATTTGCATACACAGTGTGACGCTTTCACTGTATAAGCAAAGCAGAAAATGTTCACACTTTGTAAGGTAAAAATGCAAATCTTTGCTGAAAGAAAGCAGCCTAAATTGTTGATCATCGATGTATAAACATTCTGTTTGCGAGCCACGTTCACATAAATCATGATTCTGTTTTATTTCCCTGACGTTTGAGGGGAAAGTTGGTAGATTTCGGCTCGTTGCACATCATTCCTCTTTGTGGTGTTTATCCACTCTCACAGCTCAGAGATGTTTTCTTTTTTTTTTTTTGTTCTGCAATTTTGAAACATTTCCCCTCAGTCACAGAGATTTTTTACCAGTGTCTGATTTCTGCAACTGATCTGTGATTTCTTAATGCAGCTTCCTTAAAACCTCTTATATACAGTTTTTTTTTTTCTGTTTGCAGACGGAACTGCATGGATGCTTATCCCACCTTCCTGGCAGTGATGTGGTGTGCAGGGCTTTGTCTCAGTCAAGGTAATCATTAAACCAGAGAAAAAGGTGGGCTTTTCTTTTATTATTATTTCAGTTGTAAACTCATCTGAGGAAAGTTATCTGTATTTTATACACACAGATTACTGTTTTCTCATTTGGAGCCGCAATAAATTCAAATATATGCCAATAGCTATTTTTTACAACCTTTGTTGCATTTGTATGGTTTTTTCTATTTTACATTTTATTAAGAGCTTTGTTTGCTCAGGATGGGTGGAAACAGGAAGGGAACTTCAGTCTATTTGTTGCAGAAACCAACATTAAATCTGCAAATGTTTGGTTTAAAATGACAGCATCAGACTGTTCAGATTTTATTCAGTTTTAAGTTTATTCAGGCAATAAAAATAGCAAAACTGTACATCAACTCAAAATACAAAAAGTAATTCAAATCATATACAACCATTGTATATAAAAACTAAAATAAAAACATATCTCTTTAGGTTTCTGAGAAAACATTATGAACAATAAATATCTTACCTGCTGCAGATAACTTTTTAAACAATCTCAATTTCAGGAAGTTAAAGTTTAACCCGGACCAGATGATGAGCTAATGGCTAGTCAGACCAGGGCCAAGATTAATGTGGACTGCTGTTGTCGTAAAACAACTCCAATTCTCCAAAACTTACTTTTTAACCCTTTATGATTGTCATGAGTTTTACATTACATGGTTATTCCAACAAAAACACTAGAATATTCTTGCTTGAAGCTCCCTGGGCTGCATGGAAATGCTACAGCTAGCTGCTACAGTTATTCGCTCAGAAACAACCACAGAATTCCATGCAAAAAAATATTACAAATAATAATAATAATAATAATAAAATAAGGGTTGGTTTAAAACTTTTGCACAACACTCCATGTTATCATAATTGCAACAGTCTACTTTAGTGTTGGTCCTGATTGGATTACCTGTTCTCTCATCCATCGGGTCAAAATTAAACTCTATTTTACCAAACTGATGTTGTTATCTGCAACAGGTAAGATATTTATCCTCATTTTAACCCTTTGTTTCCTAACCTCCTCGTGAAGCTCCTGCTGCCTTTGCTGGGATCATCTACCTGCTTGTCAGGCAGAAGTACTTCATTGGATATTTGGGACAGAACTCTCAAAGGTGAGCTCGTCTAAACGAACCAACACATCATCTGTACTCATTTACAAGGTTTAAAAGGGCTAATTATTCCTTTTATGTGCAGCACTCCAGGCTACATGTTTGGCAAACGCGTAATCAGCTTCCTGTCCATGATGTGCATCGTGGGAATCTTCAACTACCTGCTGGGAAGGTACTTCGGCCAGGACTATAAAGAATACGTCGAGACCATCACCGGCGCCGCTTCTGCTCTCCTGCTGCTTCCTTAGCTCAGCCCGTCATGACTTTTAACTCATGATCCAATCGCTTTTGTCTCTGGTTTTTTTTTTGCATGTAAAGGCATTTTTTGTGCAAATAAAATAAATAAATTAGACATCAGTCCCGTTGCGGTATGATGCCATGAAGACCTACTTGTAAAATGTTTTTTTATTATTTTTGCAGCTAAATTGCTTGAATTCAACTGATTCGTGTACTGATGAGAAAACGAAGACAAACTCTTCTTTTTGATTTTCATCCTCAGCTGTTTTTCATCAGCCTCAGCTTCAACAACAAGAGACACAAGTTCGACGTTAGCCGACTGATAAATGCAATAAATGTAGCCTTAATCTAACGATTAAATCTTAACATACCTTAAATGTTCTTTTACTGAAGCCAAACCAGTGTGGAAAGTCAAAGAGGGCGTCAGAGTAATATTTGAGGGTGAAGGAGGCGTCCCTCCACACTGGTTTCTGCTTCATAGGCTCCTCTGAGACGACCAAGCTCTCCAGAGCTTTAGTCAGGTCCACCTGGAAGAACAAAACGTCACTTTTCATATCTAAATCTAAATCTACGGCGACACTCGTTTAGCTGTAACGGAAGCTTACGTCCACCCTGTAGCTCTCCCCGGCCACCGAGGAGATGGTCCAGTCCAGACCCTTCTCCAGCTGCCACCGGATGAAAGGGTCCCCACCATCGACTGACAACACGTACTGCCTCTGGACTGAAGACTGAAGATCTACCATGTATTAAAATTTACTTATCCCTGTGACATTCCTATTATTTCTTTTGGCTTTGACATTTGTTTTTATTCAGAACAAAATTGTACTAAAATATAGACTTTTGTTGCATATATCCATTTTTAAACAAATGTGATTCGACCTGGTACTATTTTTATGACGATTTTTGAACAAAAAATGTTTTAATTGTGACTAAATAAAATAAACTGTACTTTTATTTCTGGCCGCTAGACGTCGCTGCAGCTCCGCCACTAGCCTGTAGACATGCAGAGATGACAGCTCAGGAATAAAACTATTTTCTCTCCGGTGGTTAAAACCAGGCGACACCGACGTCATGCAGCTTCATGTTGCGGTTAACAGATGCAAACTAGTCGCTGTGTTTTTCCTTTGGCTCGGTAAGTTGAGCGAACACACCCGCACCAGCACAGTCTGTGTTAGCTTACCCACTAAATAAAGCGCAACACATTGAGGGCTGACGAGCGCAAGTTTTGTTTATTTACCCTTCAAAATATTAGTAAGTGTAAAATAAGCTTTGGATAGATTGCTCAGTACCTTGTTTGGGTGTGCTTTTTAAACGACCAGTTTCAGCTGTTTAATATAAATTTCAGACATTACATAGAAGTATGGAAATAGCTTTTGATTTATAGAGTGCTGCAAAAGTAGTCCACTTTTATTTTGAAAAATATTCAAAACAAGAATTTATTAGTGGTTGAAAACTTGACCCATACCTGTCTTTTTAGGAATTTATTTTTTCAGATTTGCCTGTAAATACCAAAACATGAGTTTTAATTTCCCCCAAAAAAAATAATAATTAAAAATAAGGCTCGGCTCTTTTTGAGTTAAATCTGTTTTCCTCTACCTGCATCTGGAGATATTAATAGGATTGCTTTTTGTGATTTTTGACGTTTATTCTCAGTCACATTGTTTTGTTGTCTGTTATTGTCATTGGTATCAGTTAAGTCTCAACAGTGTTACATAATATAAATATCCACTTGTAGTTATAACAATTGGTTTTAATGTGATTAATTTAATCAAATTAATAAAATTTAATTAAATTGTGAATGTGTGGGAGAAATACACTGGTTACATGTTTTTTCCCCACAAACATTTTAGCCCAGTATCTTTAAAATGAACTTAATATATGAGGAACTGCTGGTGGATCAGAATCACTCTGTTATTTCTCCCAGTTTGAAACTAAATGCTGATGGAAAATTGTCTGTATCCTGTTTTACAGCTGTCGTTTGAACTTGTCAGAGCACAAGAAGCACAGGTGGAAATAATAATAATATTAACAACATACCTCCTGTTCCATTATGTGACTCTGTGGGCAGTTATAATAAACCAGCAGGCTCAGTAGTTCCAGTGAAAGGACCTCATCTAAGTGGACTGCTGCCACCAGAAAGTGCTTTTTATTATCACATGTCAAAATGTTGGCTTTAAAAAATACAGAGGGTCTTCTTATAATATAATAAAATCACAACGTATCTGTGTGCTGCTATAAACATTTACAGACTAGTAAGTGTAAATTATTTCAGAACAATTTATCACTGACCTCAAGATGTCATGATTACAGAGTGGGTTTGGAGTTTTGCTAGTCATGTTTTAGTGCAGTACTACCTCTAATGAGTATGTTTCATAGATATATACAATTTTCCAAGTGGTACAGCTCATGTCAGTCTAACCTACAGATGCATTTGATCTATTTTAACCTGCAGGCCCTTCAGCTGCAGACAAACACACCGATAACACTCCTGTAAGTGCTGTCGTTTAGATTGTTTCTGTGATTGCTTCATCATGAGGCTCGGTGGTGTGTATCAGACCCAACAAGGATTCTTGTGATTCCCTGCAGGAGTTGGAGCACGCAGAGCTTTCAGAGCACCCGGTGCTAGGCTTTGTGGGTGAGTGACATGTTTAAGGCAAGGAGGTAGAGCTTGTTGCATTTCAGCCAGAAGGGTTTTCTCAGGTTACTTTGGTTTTCTTCCCACAGACCAAAAACATGAATGTTAGGCTGATTGGTAACTCTAACACTGTCCATAGGTGAGAGTGTGAGTGGTTGTTGGATTTATTTGTCTTTATTTGGCCCTGTGATAGACCTTAGACCTGTCCAGAGTGAAATCTGACCTCTCGCAAGTGACCGCTCGACCCAGAAAGGTAAAGTGGATGAAAAAATTGATGGATGGAATGGATAGATTTAAGGATGGGTGGACAATGATAAATGGATCATGGATGGATGGATGGATGGATCCTGTATTGATGGATGGATGGATGGATGGATAATGGATTGATGGATGGATCCTGTATTGATGGATGGATCAAGAATTGATGGATGAATTGATAGATTGTGGATGGATGGATCTTGGCTAGATGAGTTCATGTATCTGATGTTTTCTTTCAAGTGTTTGACCATGTTGGAAATTAGGGCATCACAATATTATAAAATCTTGTGATAGTGATATTTGTTAATATTGCAATAACAATGATGTATTTTTTTAAATTTTTCTTTCCTTATTTTCTAATCTGTACTTTCTACTTTATGTGACCTTTAGCATTTCTGACAATGCCATATGTGTCTGATGTTAGCTTTTGCTACTTTGAGACTGTCCTACTGGCTAAATGTTGCATTAAAGAAAAATAGAACTTCAAATCTATTCAAATACATTAGTCAACAATTATTGCACTCCAAGCAGTCCTTTGCAATATGAATATTACGCACACTGATAATGCGATGATATATTCGCAATATATTGTGCAGCCCTATTGAAAATCCAGTTTTAGATTTTAAATGCAGCCCAAATAAAATTGGTTGTGCACATTTTTGTCAATAAGTTTATTTGAATGTGTATCCATCATTTAAACAAAGATCTCACATGTTGTGTTTATTCTTGGAGTATGTGTTAGGGATGACTCTCAGATACTACCATGAGTTGTCGCCGTGTTGAAGTGTAAGTTTCATTTGTTGTGGCAGATACAGCATTTTGGATAAGATAGACTCTAAAAGTTTCTAGATGTTTATTTTAATGATTACATGAAAGTTTGAGATTTTTCTTATAAATAGACGTTTAGGTGGAAATGCCAGTTTGTTGGTTGAGCTTCATATAAATATAAAAAAAGAAACCTCTTGTTTGAACCACAATTTTCACAGTTTGGTTGTTTTTTCCTGAATGTCTCATCTTTTCTCTGTTCATATTCGTTAATCAGGGTTGGAGGAGGTGGTGATAGTGATCCAGAGTCAGAGGAACTCCTTTCACGCCCGACGAGGTCACCGAAGGAAGGTGGAGATCCTGCAGCAGGCAGCTGGACTTGGACAGGTAATATTTATTGAATTACTTGAAAGTAAAAATCTTCCTCTGGTATGTTTGTGTGGCTGCAATAATTAGTTTAGATAATTATGCCCAGCTTGTTTTGCTTATTTCAATTTTTACCACATAGCTTTTTGGGGTTTGGAGTTGTAAAACAATGTGTTAGCATAATGATGCTGCACAAGAACTTTAGTAGAATAGATGAATAACAACATATTAATTTGATAGAAGTCTGAGATTTATTTAAAACTCCTAAAGATGTTGTAAGTGCAGAAACAAGACCTGTAGATAAATTGTTGCATCCCTGTGGTGTTATATTGGTGCCAATAGGTGT
>JARVGW010000161.1:9204633-9226189 GCA_031762495.1 Anablepsoides rubrolineatus
GAAACAAGTAGGTGCTTGCCACACAAAATTTGAAGTCAATAAATTGTGTTTACATGTTCACAATACAAGACAAGTCAGTCGGACCAATCCACCCACAGCTAGGAAACCCCACCCATATTCCAAACTCCACCAATCATGGTTAGGACAAACCTTTTGTTGTGTAAACAACAAGAAATCCCTGCCTACAGAGACTAGTTTGCATAGTTTTAGTGCTTTGTTTACATTGAGTGCATACCTGCATTTCATACTTGCATATCTGGAAACTTGCTGGAGTAAACTGCACCGTTTGAAATGGTCCAGGTCAACTTTTTTTGTTGTTTAATTTCATACTTTACAATGAGTACCTTTAAATGCTTTCTGCTGTTTGACTCCCAGAGGTTCAACCTCAGGCTGATTGAAGGACTGACAGAGCGGACGCCTCTCCTGCCCTGTTTATCTTCTCTATAAGTGAACCGTTTCGTCCTTCAGACTTCTGTTGTCAACACTGGTGAACTATTTATGCCTTTTATCTGTCACGTGGCGTTCACTCCTCTCCGGCTTGCTGTAGCACCATTAGCCCGTGTGTGCGCACTGTATTTCTCTCTGTCGTACTGTTACATGTGGACGTCACAGGCCAGGAGGACGGTGCATGTTACACTTTGTCCGTCAGTATACTGTTAATGATAGTCACACAACCATAGTGGAATATGTTTGTGTGTAGATTTGTAGTTACACGTAGGGGAAATGCTGACATTCAGCACTCGTCGATGATAAAACAAAGCTAAAAGCTTCCATCGGCCCTTTTATGACTTCTTTTGTTTTTGTTTTTCCTTTTTACTGTACAAAATGTCCCAATTCCTATTTATACCTGATCACGTATTCATCCACACTGATTTGACTTTTATATTCATGTTTGTCCTCAAATCAAACTGCCATGCATGCATCTTCAGTCTGTATGAGGTGTTGGAACTATTTGTTGTTGAAATCATGTGTTATCTGAGCGACATGTTTGATTGAGGTACAAAAGGGAGCTTCAAGCTCATGAGTTTCTTTTTTTTTTGTTGTGTGTGGGAGAATGTCTGCATGCCTTACAAGAAATTGCACATTTTTCAAGCTTTTTAGAAAACTGTAGTTTGTTTTTATTTTCACCGTGTAAATAGTTTTACAGCTTTTGTGAAGTTGTTTTTGAGTTGGAGCTCTGTACAAATTGGTGTCAAAGTAAAGACATATCAAAACGACTTTTTTTTCTTTTTTATAGTTGAGACATTTTTGAACGGCTCATTTTCCGTCAGTTCTGATTTTACGTTTGCACTACAGTACTGAGAAATTCTGACAGGTGCACCAAAAAAAGTCCAAGTACGGAACAAAAGTTTCATTTGTGATGGGGATTTAAAACTTGGGCGTTGTGTCCTGGGTGAAGACGACTCACCAACTGCAGAGGAGACAAGGTTTGCTGCCTTTTAATGAAATTGATGCAAGTTTGTTCCACATTATTGCAATTTATTAATCATTAATGAATTTTACGACTAATGTGAAACACGTTTAAGTAGTCATGAAAAGGAATACCATCTTGAACGCACCAGATTTTGTTGGGTCTTGGAAGCTAAGTAGGGTTGGACGTGGTTAGTACTTGGCTAGGAGACCATGTAGGAATACCAGGTACCATTAAAATCATTAAAGGAGTTGCACGCACATTGGAGAAAAACTAGCAAGAGAAAACCTTTGACCATATTAGGTCATAGGTTGCCTTCTAAAATGGATGCAAACAAAAAAATTAATTTTGTGCATGCAGTACTAAATAAAGGCCCAACATTACTTGAACGCTGATCACCTGCCATTTAACAGATTTAACAGTCTTTTGAGAAATCAAGTTGGGGCATTAAATTTTAATTCTATATCTGAAATATTACCAGATTTATATCTGGGCAGATTTTACAAACAGAGTCAAAGTTTACCAAACACTGCTTGGAGAAATGTTTCTCAGTGGCCAATATTTAAGGTTTTTATGAAAATTTAATGGCTTAAATTTTAAAGTGGTTACTTTTTGTTTTTACTATTTAAACTACAAAACTAGACTAAACTCATTGGATTTCTTGGTCAATTTTTTTCCACCTTAACCTTCCAGCAACTCCCTAATTATTTTTCCTCTAAGCTCATGCAGCATTTTTGTCAAAAGAAAAAATAAACTCGAAGTGCAATTTATAAATCATTAACTTTATTTTTTACATAAATATATCTATTGTATGCAGCAGAGTTCATGGTTATTTGTTTTTATATTAACTTTTTTTTAAGAAACCACCACAGCAGCGCTTCTTGCTGATTGAAGAACGAGTGGCAAATCTACCAGAGGCACTTTGTTTTGTTGAGAATCGATTGGAGACGACCTGAAACCCTGGCAGACAGCACCACTCAGACGATGTATTTAAAGCTGTAGGTGGCGTCGCAGGACAGCCTCATGCCTTTACAGCGGCAGCACAGGTCCTGACGGTGGGGCCTCTTCATGTTGATGTGTCTCTGCTTCTTCTCGCAGACACAGCAAGTCTGAGAGCAACCCTGTAAAACATCAAGGAATCAATCAGGAAGAAGCCCCTAGTATCCTAAACTCCAGATGTTTATCAGCTGATGTACCTTGCAGAGGATGGACTCCACTCTGTAGGGGTTAAACCCCACCTGACACTTCCGGCAGAGCTGCTTGTAGTACACCTGACCATTCAAAAACAAATTGTTTTTATAAATATGAAAATTATTGTTACATTTACTGTAGTGTATAGGGTCACCACTTGCCTTACTGGTTCCAGAGATGCACCAAACATAAGCACTCTCCCACCGGATGTTGCACTTCTTACAGTGGAAAAAGCCATACCTCTGCTCCAGGAACTAAAATTGGGGGAGAAAAAAAATAAAGGGTTCAATTTTATTTTGAAAGAAAGAATCTGGCCATGGTCCATATGCTTCAGATATTTTCTTTATTTGTATGCATTAATAATCACTTTATTAATTTATGATCTAAAACGTCATGAGACAAAAGCTCAGTATGTTTGAATATTGAAAATAATTTTTTTTTTTCCTTCCTCTCCCCACAATTGATGTTTTTGACCTAAAATCATCTCATGATGCTGACCACTTGTGAGTCAAAGCAGGGATAGTCAAACCTGGTCCTCAAGGTCCGCAGCCCTCCTGTTCGGACTTTAGCCTACTATTTATTTATTTATTTATTTATTTTAGTCGCGGTGCTGTTTATAAGTGCTTGTGGAACCGTGGGCGGACAGTTCAAAACCTGGTTATCTGCTCAGCTTCGTCTCCTTCACCTCTCTTAAGTGTTTACAAGTTCTGCGTTCCTCAAGATCACTAAAAAGGTTTGATGGTTTTATCACTGCTTTTACCATGTTGTTGTAACGCGCAGTGCGCTCATATTCCAACACAAACGCGTCTCGCTCCAGAAGGAAGTTTGCACAACTAACTATATTTTTCTGTCAATCAATCCCAGAACTAATCCACACGCAGCATTCTGCTGACGTAAAAATCATAAGCGTGCTGTACTCACTTCTACCCACTTAGAACCACCAGAGAGGAGGTTCTGAAATAGCGCGGCTGTGCGCGCTTGGAACCTTTTACGCACGGGGCCGAGCCGAACTGCGTACAAGCGCGTCCGTGGAGACAGGGTTTGACTTACACAACATGAGCTGCTCACGTGAACATACAACTGGCTTTTTAAAATAATCAACCAATCATCGTGTTTTAGAATAAAACACCCAATCCGCGGTACCCATGCGTTCCGAACCGTGGCGAGTGATCCGTACGGATCAGGGATCAGCTGTTATCCTTTGCACCCCTAGTTGGAAGTGTCCTGTGGGGTCTAACCCTGCCCCCCTCGTCTGTTAGTCCTAGTTACGTCCATGTGACGAGCCTGACCTGAAAGTTGGAGACCTTGGAGGCGCGGTGGACAGCGGCTGTCTTCACGTCCTTCTCCGAGTTCTGACCGCTGTGGTCCGAGTCGGACTCGGCCGGGTGGTCGGAGGTTTCACCTTCTCCCTGCTCGCAGCCGTCTTCGCTGAGGCTTTTCAGGCAAACCCTGCGGTCAGACACCGGGGAGTAGATGGACACGGGTCTCAGGAAGCGCACGCCGAGCTGCGGCTTCCCCTCCGGACTCCAGGGGGTCTTGGAGGGGGAGGAGGCGGCGGGACGCTCGTCGCAGCACAGCAGCGTCTTTGGTCCCAGCGAGCACTGGACGATTTGATCCACCCTGGCGTTCACCTGCACGCCGCACTCCTTGGTGTTCGCCCTCCTGAGCTGAGGAGGAGCCAGAGGGGGTAGGCTGGGGTTCACTTGGGACAGGATGGTCTTATAGAGCTCCAGGTAGTTGAGGCCCTGGGGGGTCATGAAGCGGCCCTCTCTCTTCCCCCAGCTGCCGCCCTGGGCCGGGGGAGCGCTCACCGAGTTCCCATAGAGGCTGTAGGGAGGAAACGTGGGCAGGAACCCCTCCATCCTGGAGCAAAGAAACCCGTCTGCTTCCTTCCTCGTGACGTTTATCCACGCGACACTAATTGGCTCATTGACACCTGGCTGTGCAGGCTCTAATTGATCTTGAATCAGCTAGAAAAAAAATAAACATGAACCCATATGTTATTATAGGCTAGAAATTGTTGTTCTAGAGGGATTAGATGTTTTTGTCTTTTGTTTTGTTAATAGATTTTTTGTCATATGAAGTTATTCTTGGAAAAATGGGGCAGATATAAGATTCTTTTCTTCTCTCTGCTGCCTTTCATTTAATTTTATTTGTGATTTTGATATACATATATATTTTTTTCTTTTTTATAGTTTTTTTTATTGTATATAAAATTATTTGTTTGGTTTTTAATTAAATGAATAAAGAAATTGAATTTAGTTTTAGCTTTTGCAACTCTGAGCCTCTTCAGCAAATTGTAGCAAAGTCATTCAGCACTCAAAATTCACAACAATTTCTCAACATTTAAGGTTTTCTCTGATTCATATAACTTTGCATTGGTGAGATCTGTTAACCTGAAATATTATATATTTATTTATTAGTTGTTGTTTTTTTGCTGCTCTCTTGTACAGGGTTCACCACAGTGAGTAAACAGGCTTTTGCTCCATCTCCTACTTTATGTCAGAAGAGTTTAAATCTAAGTGTTGTATTAGGGCGCCCCCTTTAGCTCATGTTGGCTACAGCAGCAGAGACACACAAAGCAATGTGCACTCTGTACATCTTTTATTCAATACATTTAAAAGCATATTTGAAAGATGATATGTATTCGTACTTGGTAAAAATCAACACAAGCAGAAAGCACATTTCTATGAACAGAGGGGTGTGGGATATAAAAAAGGAAATAATCTGTAAAAGCAAAGGCTGCATGGGCAGTGGTGCACTACCATGATTTAAAAAGCAAATAACTTGTTAGTTTACGAGCATGACTTGAACGCGTCATCAGATATTCTTTGACGCGCCTATAGGTGTCGCTGTTCACCCACCGATGGCTTGTACCCATGGGCACTCTGAATCTATGCATGTTGGCGCCATTTTGGAGATAGGAGGGGGAGAGAGCTGCATAGGAGGACACGATTTCATTGTTAACAGGTATGAAATGCACTTTAAATTAAATCCTTTCGATTGTAAACATCTGGATCTTTATTTGCGCTTGCGAAAAAACAAGTATAAGCTATGAAGATCCCACGCGGCAACCCGATTTAAAGCACAAAATAATATTATTTTAAAAAGGCGGAGCGCAGCCCGCCTTGCTCGCCTGTGTTCTCGGCAGCTTTTCCCGATTCACCGCGCTGCTTGACCTGGTCCTGCGGCGCAAAAATGGTTAGCCTGTCGGCTTGGCCCAGTTTCTCTTGCGGAATGGAAATACAGTGACCTGACTCAGAGGTACAACTGAGCTTGCGGTGGTTGTGATTAAATAATGGTTGTTAACCGGGGTGTTTTGTTCCATGCAATGTTACCATCTGTCCGCCCTCTGTCACTGAGATGCTAATGTTAGCCTCGGCATGCTAACCATGCTAGCTGAGCTAGCCACACAGTCAACCAAGCAGACTGCCTACCGTAGCTATTAACACGCTGAGGTGCGATATCAATAATCTCCACTCATAACATGCTGCCTGTCTATTCATACGTCGTTTTTTCACTAGAAATAACTGTATTGTGGACACATTTATTCTGCTGCTAGTGTGCGACTAATGTTTTTGCGTATGCTTTTTCTCCTTTCTTAGCTGCACTTAATGTAGCGGAACTTATGTATTTTAGCTTGTTAACAACATGTGAGAGTAATGTAATTTGAGTGTGTAATGGTTTACGTCAATTGAAGTGTACTCTGAGTTTTGCGCAGATTTATGACCGATAGATTACTGATTTGAGTGACTGGGTTAAAGAAATATTTTCTCTGGCTGCTGCAGTGTCTGAGGTTTGGTTATCAATATAGATTTGTTTGTGAAACACGGGGTGAAAACAATCCAGTGGATAACACGTTGTTTTTTCTTTAAAAAAAAAAACCTCAGAATAAACTAGATTAAATGCATTCAATCTTCATTAAGAATGAGGATTTTTCAGACTGCAGCTTTTTAATATTTATATTGTAGTATTTTTGGGAGACATGTTCTGTTTTTGAAAGAGTTGTTTGTTTGTCTCTTACAAATCTAATTCTAGCTACAGATCTTTAGGAAGCTTAGCTCTATTATATTTTATTAGTGTTATTAATTTTAAAAAGCCACACTTTTCAGTGATTATGTAATTGTTTTAGATACAACTTTTAGGTTGTTGTTTTTTTAAGTTTGTTTCATGTCTGCTTCAAACATGCTGTGTGCTCGTGCCCACCTCTGCTTTGTGTTAATGTAAATTCTGCAAGTTGTGACAGTCCAGTTTACTGTCGCTGTGATTGGTCTGTTTTGGTTTGTTGTATATGAAGGTTTTCCACTTTTTACTGTTTTATTTTTTCATTAGAGGAATTATTGTAATTGCTTTTAGCACATGCGTTGCCTCTTGTAAGATTTCTGCATGGGAACTTGCACTCAAGCAGATTTATGTATATGATTGTGTATCACTGTCTGCATTGTTTTTTCTTAAAGTATTTCTCTTTTTAAGGTTTATCCCTGTCTTGTCACATGCTCATAACTAATTTCAGCCTTTATTGTTTAGGTTTTACCCCCAAAAATCCTTTCATTTAAGAAGAACTAAATATTTTGGCAGTGTTTATCTGTTTATTCCATTTCTTTCTCTTTGCATGTGTTCCAGGTGTCATTGAGTTCATCCTTGCATCCAGGTGATGTCTAGTCTTTTGTCTTGTCTCTGGTTTTTACCTTCTTCTAAATGGGATAAAACAAAGCATGTGTCTCAAGGATCAGAAAGTGAGAGTTAGTGTTCAAAGTTGGGCTTGAGGCTGTGTTTGAAGCAACAAAACATGCAGAGCAGGAGCAGCCAATAGAAAGCCCCTCCATGGGGAGGTAAATGTGTTTAACTGCGATAAGCCAGTGATGAGCTGAAAGTAGCCCACATCAAGATGTTGATTGTTGGGTAAAGCTAGCCCCTTTTGTGGTTATTTACTGCTGCGTTTGTGAAATGCTCCCTGTTGGATGGTACCCACACACAGACGCATCAGGCTGAGGAATAATCTGCTCTGATTGGCTGCCAGCTCTCTGCGTTTCAGTGTGGTACAACGACGGAGAGATGGACTCAAATTTGGCAGCAGCTGTGGGGTGGAAAAGAAGGTCAGAATCAAGTAATTTGGCAGCCTGCCACTCTCTCTCCCTGTGTAAGTTTATACGCAGAGATTTGTCAGGTTGTGATTCATACATTTGTAATGCAACTTCTAGATCCTGCAGACTCAGGCAGCTTAAAAAACAGTTTCTCTTTCAGAAATAAAGAAATCCCATAGAAAGTCAAAACGTATTGGCTGCAATTAGGAAAGAGTCCGTCTTGATAAACAGAAGGAACTTGCAGCTTAAGGGTTTATCTTTCTTGAAGTTGTCTTCTTAGAGTCAAAACACAAGCCCACAACCACAGTGGTCCCAATATGGTCATGACAAGTAAATGTTCAAACATGATCAATTCTGTCTGGCTGGAAGAGATGCAAATGCCATTACACCCCAGGGCTTTTCTGTGGATACTCCAGTTTCCTCCTACAGTCCAAATCACGCATGCTAGATTAATTGGAGATTCTGAAGCCTCGGGTGTAAGTGTAAATGATTGTCTCATTCTGACTCTGTTGATGATGGACTGGCGACTTGTCCAAGGTGATTCCCCTCCCCTCGTCTGTTGACCGATGAAGACAGACACCAAATCCGTGCGATCCTGAGCAGGAACAGCTGGGCAGAGAAAATGGATGGATAGACTGTGGGCATGGCTCATTAACGAGAATGGCTCTGGTAACAGAGAGAGTGATAACTGCTCATCAAACCCAGGGCAGAAATGATCATGTCTATAAAAAGACTTTGACGTTTTATGACTGATCCGGTCATAAGGAGTGCACAAAATTCAGAAAGTCAGAGCCCATTTCAGCTTTTTTTTTTTAACTGCTAGAGGCTGTGCCAGTGATTGGTGGAATACAGTGGCAGCAAAGCTTGAAGTGAAAATTCAGCTGTGCTTTCTAAAGTGCAGTAATTTTGTCTTGGACTCTGATTGTAGAAAGCCATTACTGCTCAGTAAATACCCTCTTGAATGTTTTAGCGCTTGCCTTCCAGATTTCCATATTGTTATTTTTGCACTGAAGGAGTTGGACTTTGATATCTTCTGATGTCAGCTATTTAGATGCTCTCTGGTTTCTAACAACCCCTCCTCTCATTCTACAGGCAGTGAGAGCTAAAGAGGATGGCTCACTCTAAAGCTCGAGCCACAGATGGGAAGGTGACCTACCCACCGGGGGTCAAGGAGATCTCTGACAAAATCTCTAAAGAGGAAATGGTCCGTAGGCTCAAGGTCAGTATCTTCCTCTTAACTCAGCTGCAGCCTGTTAATATTGATCACTCTCTGTACAGATGGAATGGGGGGACTTTTCAGACTGTTGCTGGCTGTAGCTTTTAAGCACTCCTGTAACTTTTTACTAAACAATACATTGCTTTGACTCAACTAAAACATTACTGATAAACTTTGTTCACTAAGTATTAACTTGTTTATGAATGCTGTATCCCTCATTCTTTTTTTGTCAGATGGTTGTGAAGACCTTCATGGACATGGACCAAGACTCTGAGGAAGAAAAGGAGCTTTATCTGAACCTAGCCCTTCACCTGGCCTCAGACTTTTTCCTCAAACACCCAGACAAAGACGTGCGTCTGTTAGTGGCCTGCTGTCTTGCAGATATATTCAGGATTTATGCTCCGGAGGCACCTTACACCTCTCCAGATAAACTAAAGGTGCAAAATACAAAATTCAATACATCTTTTTTTTAGTTGTAGTTATTTCACTTTTTACTTCACTCATCTAGTCTTAAGTTCTGAAGTATTTTACATCTTTGTTTACCACTTGCTGCTTTGTTTTGTTTTCTACCCCAGGATATTTTCATGTTTATAACGCGACAGCTCAAAGGACTGGAGGATACGAAAAGCGCACAGTTCAACAGATATTTCTACCTGCTGGAGGTAAGTGACTGCTTGTTTAAATCCAGTTTTATCCAGTTTACTAAAAATGATTCAAACATTGAATCAGGTGGAGTTTGAAGCCTTTAATATTTATTTAATTTTTATATAAAAACCATAGAAACAGAATTTAATTTTAGCTACTAAAGCAGGTAGCAGCGGCTGATACAAGCCTCTCAAGTTTTATATTGTTTAGAGCATCTGTGCAGGGTCAGCTAAACACTTCAGGCCTTCAGGGCTCATAAAGCTAGAATGTACTCTTTAATGAAGTGGGGACATCTGGTGTTCAGTAGTTTTAAACAAAGTGGTCCCTGTTTCGGAGCTGGTATTAAAACCTCCTCTTTAAAGAATCAACAAATCTGTTAAATAGAAAATCAGAAGCCTTAAAATACTACTGTCATTTTTTTTTTCAATTAAATCAAAACTTTATTTATATAGCACTTCACACACCCCAAGGCAACCAAAGTGCTGCACAGCAAAATAAAAATACATAAAATAAATTGTGTCGAGCCAAATTCTTTTATTTTTATTTTTTGTTTGTTTTTTTGTCTGCTTTAAAATTTTCAATTCATTAAAACAACTTGACACTAAGAAGCTATTTTCCTGACAAAATTAAAGGCTAAATGAACTTAGTTTGACACCCATTCATCATTTTGGAAGTTAATAATCATTAAAACTGAGTAATGTGATTGTTTCCTAAATAGAATTATGTAACCGTTTGAAGCAGCTCTGAAGTGAAATAAATCTAGCAGTGTCGATCAGTAGCCTACGCTGCAAAAACAAGCCATCTAAAAATAAGTTCAAAATACTAGATTATAGTCTGAATCTTCTCAAATTAAGGGAAATAATGTACCAGTGCAGTAAGACAGTTTCACTAGGTAAGACTTGTGGAAATAAGGAAAATTTCCAGGTTAACAAGATTAATAATCGAACACATTCTGCTCTCGCTCAGTCTCAAAACAAGATCAAAAGTACTTCCTGGATGGATATAAGATTAAAAGACTTTTTTGAAGTGTAACTGTGTTTCATGTAGGACATTAACACTAAAAAATACAGTTATTAATTGCACTAGCAGTAAGAACTATAAATATTTATTCAAGAGTTGAATAAAATGACTAATTGGTTAGACTGTAATGACAAAAGAAAGCTTTTGGTAATTTTCACATTTTTATTAGCTTCTCAGCCTTCAGATTTCGACTTAAAATATTTTTTCTGCCCTTACAACATTTTTGTTGGTTATAACAAAAATGTTATATAACATTGTGAACTGCTTTATCACTGACATCCTGCCTTTCTTTGTCTCTGTCCAGAACATAGCCTGGGTGAAGTCCTACAATATTTGTTTCGAGCTTGAAGACAGCAACGAGATCTTCACCCAGCTTTACCGAACCCTCTTCCAGGTCATAAAGTAAGTTCTTCATTAAAAGTTATTTCAGTCTATCATACAGTCATTATGCCCATTTGTGTGGCTAGATTTGTTGTTGTTTTTTCCCTTTTCTTACCTATTTTGTTAAGAGTCCTGTGAGTTCAGCTGTTCTCGTTTGCTGCTACATTTGGACACAGCGGTCCAGTTCTTTCTGTTTGATGACCATCTCTCCTCCCCTCTGTTTTCTTCAAACCTTGTTCTCAATTTTGCTGCTGAAAAACAACCTTGAGGGCTGAATTCTGCAGCACAGTTTTTGGCCCTTTGCCAGTACTGGAAAACTCTGTGTGTGTGTGTGTGTGTGTGTCAAGGTTGTGTCAATACTGCACTTTCCCCTCCTTTTTAACTGCTTAGGAAAAAATCTAAAGACTGCTTTCCGTTTGAGGCATTATCAGAAACTCTGGGTAATTGCATCCCTTATGCCTGTGTGTGTGGAAGTGACACTTGGCAGTGAATGGGAGGTAATTGGACTAGAAACACGGTCTCTGAGAAACACATCACAGTGAAAAAGCTTTGCCTCCTGCTGTAATGCAAATCATTTATCAGCAAGTACGCACACCCACCCTCTCTGTGATCAGTGCGTCTTCAATCACACGGACCGTTTTGTGCAATGCCAGTTTGTTTTCAAAATGAGATGCGGCCTGTGGAAAAACTTGACTGTCTTCAAAATGTTTACTGGCATTGGGTAAATCTCTGCAATGGTACATCAAATCCAAAACAGAGTAATGCTGCAAACAGTGTGGATACTTTGACAAGTGATTAGGGTTATTGTAAGTCTGAATAATAGTAATAAATAAGCTCGTTTGGAACCAATATATTTGTGTGTTTAATTACCACGAAGCTTCTCCATCTCCTTTTTTTCCCTTTGTTTTTTAAAAAGCAATGGCCACAACCAGAAAGTGCACATGCACATGGTGGACCTGATGAGCTCCATCATCTGCGAGGGAGACACCGTATCGCAGGAGCTGTTGGACACGGTTTTAGTCAACCTGGTGCCTGCACACAAGGTATGTGCGTGGAGCGCAGGTGCATGTTCTCACAAAAAGCAGCACAAGAGTATGAGTGGGCTAAGAAGAGGCAAATTGAGAAGGTTTTTTTAGGTTAAGAGCTGCATAAATAAAGCAATTTAGTTATTTTTAGCTCAGAAATTCACAAACAGCACCTGGTACCATGAAGAAGAGTGTTTGTAGTTGGGGACAAACTAAAACTCAGTAGTTTTTTGGCTTAAGACTTTTCCAGAATGATTCCATCCCTTGTAATTCAGTGAGACCCCTGCAGATGAAAAGAGGTAACAGCTGAAGAAATAATGAGGGGGTAAAAAGTGGATTCATGTGTCTGCAGTGTAAATCACGACAAACTCATTTCATATCTGGACATTTTCTAATAAGTTTTGTCTCTTTAGAATTTGAATAAACAAGCTTATGACCTGGCCAAAGCTCTGCTGAAGAGGACTGCTCAAGCTATTGAACCTTACATCACCAACGTAAGATGTTTGTTTTTGTTTTCTTTGCTGCATTCAGGGGTGAACAGAATACAGTTATGTGCTCTTAAATTCTCACAAAGTTGAGAAGTTCAAACATAATCATGTTGTCATTTTGCAGTAAAACCTTTTTGCCTTTTTTATATTTTTGAGAGTAAATGAGCCAACAGTTTGCTTGATATAAGCACAGTTTTGCACTTATTGTTTTCTCCATTTGTATTCAACAGTTCTTCAACCAGGTGCTGATGCTGGGAAAGACCTCAGTCAGCGATCTGTCTGAGCATGTTTTTGACCTCATCTTGGAACTTTACAACATAGACAGCCACCTGCTTCTGTCAGTGTTGCCACAGCTGGAGTTTAAACTCAAGGTACTGAAAATCTGTTTACACTCTCCTGCTAATAACCAGTATCGGTATCAGCATCTCTCCTTTCTCACTAGATTTTATTACACCATATTACCCCTAATGGATGTAGATGCTGTGGTATTTAGATTAACATTTACAACAAATGGATATTCTCACTGTCGTCTTTGTGTTTTACTTAAATTTATGTTTAGGTGATTAGAAAGTCATTTCAGTTTGTCCCCAGCCTTTTTTTTAATAATGAGTTTGTAAGTTGATCCACGCTGCAAGATAAAAAGCTGAATTCTCTGAGCCATTACCCACAGAGCTGCATATATTCACTTTCTCTGCAGGTTTGTTGATTCATATTACAAAGATGAAGCAGTCAGCCAGTCAGCATTATGTTGCCTCTGCAGTCTCTCATAAAGGCGTCCCGCTGATGGATAACGCTCATTAACTGTTCAGAGGGAGCGTAGATCACTGCTGTCTCCTCAAAATAATAGCTGTGATAAAAATCTCTCCAGCGCAGATTCGGCACACTCCTCCTGTCTTGCCTCTTTCTCTCTCCCACGTGCTTCTGCGTTTCATCATTTTCTTATCGTTTCTGTTCACGCTGCTTTTCTTCTCCCCTTCTGTGTGTCCACACTCAGCTTTTCAGCTGTTCCTTCTTCTCTGAAAACAAAATTGAGATCAATAAAACTGCCGTTATTGTGTGTTATGAAAAGTGTTATGGTTTTAATGTGTTTTTTAACGGCCTGGCATCGTGCAGTCACTGCTGCTACGTTTGGTGCATCGTTTCTTCTTTAGTCAATTCTCCTGTCCTTCTGTCACTTCAGAGTAATGATAATGATGAGCGGCTGCAGGTGGTGAAGCTGCTCGCTAAAATGTTTGGAGCCAAGGACTCTGAGCTGGCTGCACAGAACAAACCGCTCTGGCAGTGTTACCTGGGCAGGTAGGTTTGGTTCTGACAGATCTTAGAAAGATTCAAGTGGAGTTTAATGTTTTTGTACAGATTTTAGCTGAAATTATTTTTGGTCTGTAACATATTTTTTGTTTTATCTTTCATACAGTAATTTTGACTCTTACTCTTACTTTAGGTCTATAGTAGGATTAGTGGCTTAGCAATGTGTTTATTTTGCCAACAGGTTTAATGACATCCATGTGCCTATCAGACTGGAGTGTGTAAAGTTTGCAAGTCATTGTCTCATGAACCACCCAGACTTGGCCAAAGACCTCACAGGTAAAACGTACTGAACTCTTGTAGAAGATCACGTTTCAGAAAAACATGCTTCTGTGTTTTGATAAACCTCTCCTCACTAGTTAACTCTCAAATACATATAAGTTACAACACATCTCGACAACCCTCCAGCTTCTTTTTTTTATAAGTGCAAGTTTCTTATTAATTCTCTGGCGAGTATATTTTAAATGTGTTAACAAAAGTCAGTCATTTAAATGTTAGAATTAGCCTGTTTTGTCACATCATATGTTTTTGTTTCTCTACAGAGTTCATGAGGGTCAGATCACATGACCCAGAGGAGGCTATCCGCCATGATGTCATTGTCTCCATAGTAACTGCTGCTAAGAAAGACTTGTCTCTTGTAAATGATGCTTTGCTTAATATTGTAAAGGAGAGGACCTTAGACAAGCGAGTGAGTGCACGATTAATAAAACTGCAGCGTCACACAGTGGTTTAAAGAAAAAACACATGATTCACATTAAAGATGTTTTTATAGGTCCTGCTGGTTACAGCTAATATTCCACTGGTAGTTTATTTCCACATGTACAAGTATCTAGTTTCATTCATTAGGAATGGCCCTTTAATTTTTTGCTTTCCTTTTTAGTGGCGAGTACGTAAGGAGGCTATGATGGGCCTGGCATCTATCTATAGGAAGTACTCGCTGCAGGGCGAGGGTGGGAGGGAAGCCTCTAAACAGATTTCCTGGATCAAAGACAAATTGCTTCATATCTACTACCAGAACAGCATCGATGACAGGTCTGTTTACATTATTGGTTTCTTTCTGCCCTCAAAACCAATTTAGCGAGGCGTTTACCACCTGGGGCTAAAGGTTTGAAGGGTGGCACATTTAAAGCCGCTTCCTTACAAACGCTGATTAACTACTGAACTTTTAAAAATTGGTTTAATTTGTTAGCTTGCAGCGTTTGTATAATTATAAACATAAAGCTGCTTTTAGCGAGGTAGCACTTTGTATTTTACTTAATTACATGAAGTATTTTTGTAGCCCAGAAGAATGCCTGAATCTAGTTTTCCTAAATTGCTCTGCAGCAGTTGAGTTTATCATTTGGCAGCAGGAAATGTCTGTCCTGTAAAGGTAATTCCTGTGTGTGAATGTGGGTCATTTTATTTACAAACAAATCATGTATGAGAAAAACCTGCCCTATAGAATAAGACCTGATTGTTCACAGTTGTGTTTTTATGATCCTGATCTGTATGACCTCATTACACCGGTTTAAAGCTTCATCTAAACCAAATAAATTCTTGATACTATAACACATTTTGTATTAAAATTCAATTTTACCATTGTTTTTCTCAGGTTGCTGGTGGAGAGAGTTTTTGCCCAGTACATGGTTCCTTACAACCTGGAAACCACTGAGAGAATGAAGTGTCTTTACTACCTATACGCTACGTTAGACACAAACGCTGTCAAGTACGTTTTTTATATACTTAAAATGTAGAGAATGTATTATTGTCCAAGGGGCATTATTGTGGGTACTCATGGGAAATGTGCAACATGTTTTTCATTGTTCAGTGGTGGTTGTGTGTGATCACGTGTGTTCCTTGTAGAGCTTTAAATGAGATGTGGAAGTGCCAGAACATGCTGAGGCATCATGTCAAAGACCTGCTGGACTTGATCAAAAAACCCAAGGTACCTGTGAGTGATGCGCACAACAAAATAATCATTTTTCCCCCCAAAGTATTATTTTTCTGTTTCTAAAGTTTTTTTTTGTTTTGGTTTATAATTTGTTGCAGTCTGAAGCATCCAACAAAGCTGTATTTGCCAAAGTCATGGTGATCACAAGTAAGAGTATATCCTTTGAATTACTGACTTATACTTACTGTCAGTTTTAAAGTTAGTAGGAAAATGATGGCAGATCTAGATCATATTGACTCCGTGTGTGTGTGTGTGAAGGGAACCTGCCAGATCCGGGCAAAGCTCAGGACTTTGTGAAGAAGCTCGCACAGGTCTTGGATGATGACGAGCGGATCAGAGATCAGTTGGAAACCTTGGTCAGCCCCAGCTGCTCTTGTAAGCAGGCTGAAGTCTGTGTGGTGAGTTTTGGTCCCAGTAAAGCACCCTCCAAAAAAAAAAAAATACCTGCTCGTCTTTTAAATTGAATAATTATCCGTTGCTTGCCATCCATGCAGCGAGACATCACTAAAAAGCTCAGCAGCCCCAAACAACCCAGCAACCCTTTCCTGGAAATGGTGAAGTTCCTTTTGGAGAGGATCGCTCCCGTACACATCGACACAGAGTCCATCAGGTACTGTGTTGTTGGTGTGAGAGAACAAAACTACGGATTATGTCAAAACAGCAAACATCATTGTAATAATTGACATTGTGCTTCTCATTTTTCTGTTTTTAGTGCTCTGATAAAACAAGTAAACAAGTCTATTGATGGAACAGCCGATGATGAGGAAGAGGGGGTTCCCACCGAGGAGGCCATCAGAGCAGGACTGGAACTGTTGAAGGTAAAAATAAATTTCCGTTACAGACTGCACATGGCTTGCTTTCATGATCAAACAAAAATAACTTTATGAAGAGTTTGGTCAGAGTCACAGTACAACTGTGAACTGAAGATTCTGCACAGTTTAATGTGATATTAAAGAGATGTTAGCTCTTGGTGTATAGGTTTACGATGACTCAGCTTGTACTGATTGAGTTGTAGATAAATTAGTTCTTCTGAGTTTCATTAAAATCCATCCAATGATGCATGAGATATTTTACTAACAGACAAATGCATTCACGCCAATTTTTCTTCCTTTGTTTTTAACCATTTCGTATTTTTGAGAGAGCAAACATAAAATTAGGTAAACCAAAACACGGCTCATTACCAAGCAAATGTTTTCTTTTTCCCATTTTGAAATATTTGAAGCCTGTTCTGTAATGATGTTCGTTACTGTAAGAAATAAGAATCATCAATGTTGCAGCTCTTTGACCTGATTTTTTTCCCCGTCTTGAACAGGTGCTGTCTTTCACACACCCGGTGTCATTCCACTCCGCAGAGACGTTCGAGTCTTTGTTGGGTTGTCTGAAAATGGACGATGAGAAAGTGGCCGAGGCCGCTCTGCAGATCTTCAAGAACACAGGCGGCAAGATGGAAGAGAGTTTCCCTCACATCAAGTCGTATGTTTAATCACTTGATTGTTTTTTTATTCTTCTACCGTACAACAACATTCAGCCATGTTCACAATGACTGGACTGAAACACAAGAAATCAAGTCTTTATTTTGTTTTTTAGCAAGCACTAAATGGTGTTTCTAAACTGCTCCTCCTAGTGTTTTACTGCCAGTACTGCAAGCCAAAGCTAAGAGAGGCCCCCCTCGTCAGGCCAAGTACTCCATCCACTGCATCAACGCCATGTTCACCAACAGAGACACACACTTCGCCCAAATCTTTGAGGTCAGTTGTGCACTTATATGTATTCTGTACATTATTATTTGTTACAAAAATTTGTAACATTATCAGAAAAACCAAACAAACATTTAATGAAATCTCTTGTGTTTCTCCAGCCTCTGCACAAAAGTCTGGACCCTGCTAACCTGGAGCAGCTCATCACTCCTCTCACCACCCTGGGTCACTTGGCCCAGCTGGCCCCGGAACAGTTTGCAGCTCCACTGAAGTCGCTCGTCGCTAACTTCATTGTGAAGGATCTGCTCATGAACGACAGGGTGAGAATATGCCATATCATCTATGTTTGATTATTTTTTTTGTTGTTGTTGTTGTACAACAAATATAGCTCTTTCTTAGGATCTAGACCTAAGCGTCTGAGTGAAACCAAAGTGTTTATATTTAACATGAAATAAGCTGACATGAACATTTGTATTGTGTTTAGACACCTGGCAAGAAGACAACCAAACTTTGGGTTTCTGATGATGAAGTGTCTCCAGAAACTATGGCTAAGGTCAGAATTCTGTCAGTGTTTTCATTTTACTACTGAGGAATATTACATATATAATAGTTATCATATATGGTCATTTTTTGTTGTTTTTTCCCCTCATCTTCATGCATCATTAAGGATGTTCACTTGACTTTGCACTTCTCTCTCCTCCGTTCAGATCCAGGGCATAAAGCTGATGGTCAGGTGGCTGCTGGGAGTGAAGAACAACCAGAGCAAATCAGGAAACTCCACCCTGAGGATGCTGACTGCCATCCTCCACAGCGATGGAGACCTGACTGAGCAGGGCAGGATGGGGTAAGCACACACGAAAAGAAACCCTGGGAAGTTCCTGAACCTGTCTCTCTTTGAGAAAGTTTAAGAAAAAAGTTGTGTTTCAGTAAAGCAATGAATTTATTATAGTATTCTAAATCAGTAAAATATGTTGGGCTTCAGTTGTAAACATTTGCCTCCTCCTTATTTAGTAAACCGGACATGTCGAGGCTGCGGCTGGCAGCAGCATGCGCGCTCCTTAAGCTGGCCCAGGAGCCCTGCTACCATGAAATCATCACTCTGGAGCAATATCAGCTGTGTGCTCTCGTCATCAATGTAAGAACCTCCTTTGGTCCTCTCCTCACCACAAACTCTGACTTTTATGTTGTTTTATTGTGGTTTAATTTTTACACAATTGATTATTCCCTGCAGGACGAGTGCTACCAGGTGCGGCAGTGTTTCGCCCAGAAGCTCCATCGAGGTCTGTGCCGCCTCCGCCTGCCGCTGGAGTACATGGCGGTGTTCGCTCTGTGTGCCAAAGATCCCGTAAAGGAGAGGAGGGCTCACGCTCGCCAGTGCCTGGTGAAAAATGTCAACATACGCCGAGAGTATCTCAAACAGCACGCAGCCATCAGTGGTAAGGAAACTCAAATTAAACTTGAACAAAACAAATATTGTGTTAAACTTGCACCGAATGTTTTTTATTAAAATGTAGGATTTAGTACATGAGTAGTTTAACTTTAAGCAGGAAATCTGGTGTGGTGTTGGTGTAACATGAACTCTGTTTGAACAGACAAGCTGTTGTCTCTGCTGCCCGAGTACGTGGTTCCCTACACCATCCACCTTCTGGCACACGACCCAGATTATGTGAAAGTGCAGGACATTGAGCAGCTGAAAGAGATCAAAGAGTAAGTAAAATATGTTGACGTTACTACTTACTGTTAGTTTTGATTAAAAAATAAATAAAAGCCTTGTAGAAGGAAGTAAAATATTTCAACCTGTTGTGTTTATTGCTGATAAAATAATACATTTTATTTCATATTCTAGAGCTTCTGGTAAATTAAAATTATTACTAATAAATGAGGGTTTTAAGCTGAGAAATTGTTACTAAAATTGGTTAAATTTAGAGTTTTGTATATTTATTTGTTTTAGAGCTTTGTGGTTCGTCCTCGAGATCATCATGGCCAAGAACGAGAACAACAGCCACGCCTTTATAAGAAAGATGGTTGAAAATATCAAACAGACAAAAGATGCCCAGGCCACCAGCGACCCCAAAACTAACGAGGCATGCTTTCAGATTCAAGCTTAATAAATAAATGTGACTGTATTTGATGTGACTTTTGCTGACCGGGTGTTTGTTTGTCCTTTAAACAGAAACTGTACACAGTGTGTGATGTAGCCATGAACATCATCATGTCAAAGAGCACCACCTACAGCCTAGAGTCCCCCAAAGACCCCGTGCTGCCGTCACGCTTCTTCACCAAACCAGACAAGGTCTGCAGACAAACAGTTCCCAGATTTTCTTTGTGTTTGTTTGTTTGTAGCACAGCTGCTAAACTTTGTATTTTCCAGCTTGTTAAGAGAAGTCGCTGACATTGTTTCTCTGTTTCAGAATTTCAGCAACACTAAAAATTACCTCCCACCAGAGATGAAAGCATTCTTCTCCCCAGGAAAGGTAAGCTGAAGAAAACTTCTCAAAGCTGATTGACGTGCCGTTCCTCCTGAGTCCAACTCAAATACTTTCCATCTGCCTCTCCTCCTCTTCCTCCTCCTCTTCCTCCTCTCAAGCCCAAGTCAGCTAATGTTTTGGGTGCGGTGAACAAGCCGCTGACCTCAGCAGGTAAACAGCTGCAGAGTAAAGCCTCTCGTATGGAGACCACCAGTAACGACTCTTCGTCTAACCCGGGGTCCCCACAACGCAGCAAGACCAGGTAAAACAAAAAAAAACAACTATTTGTTCAAGCCTCAATAACAAGAATCAACTAAAATCATCTTTTAATAGTTACAAGACTGCAATGATTTTTTGTTTTGCCATCACATCTAAACAAACAAATGATTATTATTATTTTTCTGCAGACATGACAGCACAGAAATGGATCATAGTGAAAATGAGGACATCAGTCTAAAGAGAGCAGACAGCGTCGACAAGGTATTTAATCTGAGATGTGAATATGTGAGAATAATTGTTATCACAGGACTGTAGTTTGTTTTATTTCTGAGATGAATAAAAAATAAAAACTGATTTGGCATTTCAGTGACCTGCTTATGAATATTGCAGATTTTCCACGATTTAAAAATAACAAGTCAACATTTTCTGTTCCAAAGTTTGTCCAAAAAACCATGTTGACTTTCTGTGTTTATTTATTTGTAGTTTAGTTTTAATTTTGGAAATAGCAACAATAAGATATTAGGGATGAGCATTTCAAACAAAAACTCTCATCCAGTTTGTCAGTGCTTGTTTAATTTTTCCTGCCTCCCTCACTGCTCCTAACAGACCAACCTGAGTGGTTTTATCACAGCGTGTGGCCTCATTAATATAGCACAAGTGTCAGCACAACTAATGGTTTAAAAGCAGAATGCTAATCTCAGCTGCAGCTGTATGATATGAGTGTTTCTGTTACACGACATTGCCTAAAACTGACTCTTTCTGCACGGCTGGGACTTTAATAAGGTTTACTCATTCCACATCCTGCAGCTGGAAACGAATGAAACAGACTTTGCTAATTCTGCTAACCAAGAATCGTTATTTTCCTTCATTTTCATTGGTCCAATAGATCAACACAGAGGTGCTCTGCTTACCTACAGCTGTAGTTTCCTGTTTATAATCCTTTCAAAATAAACTCAGATTGCAAAAACAGATGCTCCAGGTGGGGTTTATATGAGAGAGGAGGTGTCGTTGGAAAACGACTCGTTTCACTATCAGGGTCCTGTAAAACAAACAGAACAGTCATGGCCATCTCATTATTTTGTCACAGTCCCCCATTTTAACTAGAAGTCTTTCTGAAACCTGCAGGCAGAAAAACATTGTGAGCTACATGGAAACTTTGAAGTGGCTTTCGGCTCTTAAATAAACAAACCCGGCTGTTTCCCTCCGTCTTGCCGTACGGTCCCACAAATAAACCGGAACCTCATCTGAAACGACAGCGGCGCTCACAAGTTTAAAAAAAAAAAAAAGAGCACGTTGCTGCGATCAAGCTGAGTGCTGCCAGTCATAAATCCTCGTCTTAGTGTTTGAAGCTGCTGTACAAACAACCGGCTGGAGAGAAGTCAAGACAGGATTAGCAAATACAAACTGTGTAAACTGTCTTTAATAACAGCCTCACAACACACAGGATTAGTTTTAAAGCACCTCGCTCTTAGAAAA
>JARVGW010000161.1:9374395-9384916 GCA_031762495.1 Anablepsoides rubrolineatus
TGAAAAACCATTATTTGTCTCACTAGAAATTATACACATTTTGACAAGTCTAAAAAAAGGTAGTAAGTAAAGTAGAAAAGTAATGAAAGAAGGCTCAATACATTTGCACAACAGAGTATATAAACTATAAAAAGCACATGTCCTAAATGCCAACATGTGCCATTCATCACTATAAAACTGTCATTGAATCAGTGACAACCCGAGCCTGTCCTA
Source organism: Anablepsoides rubrolineatus (assembly GCA_031762495.1). Taxonomy (NCBI): domain Eukaryota; kingdom Metazoa; phylum Chordata; class Actinopteri; order Cyprinodontiformes; family Rivulidae; genus Anablepsoides; species Anablepsoides rubrolineatus. The sequence goes on from JARVGW010000161.1 coordinate 9,374,609, forward strand.
AATGTCACAAAGCTTTCACTGACGTGCAGTTTTGTCTTTGCTTCGGCTGCAGGAGGAAGGTTGAGATCATGCACACTCACAGTTTGTTCACACTGCTGGGAGAACGGCTGATGATGCACACAAACACTGTTTCCATCACCACCTACAACACTCTGTATGAGGTAGGTGAATGTTGGGCAGCAGCTCCATACAAATTCACATGTTCAGTTTGATCTGTCAGAAATGCGAGTGTTTGTTTTTAAACTGTGCCTGCATGAAACCTCTGTCTGTGCAGATTCTGACTGAGCAGGTCTGCACTCAGGTGGTCCACAAACCCCACCCTGAGCCCGACTCCACTGTCAAGATTCAGAATCCCAGTAGGTACCAAAATAGTCCTCAGCTGCTTCGCTTTTTTTTCCCCCAGTCTCTCTTTGCTTTCGCTCTGCAAATAACACTGTTGTTTTAATGCAAACAAACAAACAACAAAGCCTGGATTTAAGGCCAACACTGCTGCTCACATCACTCACGGTTTCCTCTCTCAGGATGCTTTTTTTGCATTTTCGCTTCTCCTGTTTTCCTCCTCATTCCCCGTGTTGTTTTTCTTCATGCCACCCAGTGATTCTAAAGGTTGTGGCCACCCTGTTGAAGAACTCCACCCCGAGTGCTGAGTTAATGGAGGTCAGGAGACTCTTCCTCTCCGACATGATAAAACTCTTCAGTAACAGCCGTGAAAACCGCCGGTAAAAGCACTCACACTCACACAGACACGCTTTTACCTGCATTTATCCCACTTTCTGTCATTATGTGCTAACAGTGGAGGTGTCCCGATACCAGTTTTTCTCAAACCAAGTATGAGTACTTCAGTTTGGGTACATGCTGTCAGGTGTGGCTTGATAAGCAAATAATCAATGAATCGCATGATAAATTAAAATATGGTTTGTTTGTTGGTTTTCCTCATCTCTTCCTGCGTTGTGCACCAGCTGCTTGTTGCAGTGCTCCGTGTGGCAGGACTGGATGTTTTCTCTTGGATACATCAACCCCAAGAACCCAGAGGAGCAGAAAATAACAGAGATGGTGTACAACATCTTCAGGATCCTTCTCTACCACGCCATCAAATATGAGTGGGGAGGGTGGAGGGTCTGGGTCGACACCCTGTCTATTGCACACTCTAAGGTAATCCTTTGTTAATCTGTTAGGCATTTATAGTTTTGCTCTTTTAAATACAAAGAACAAATATGTGGCCTGAATAGTTGCACAAGACCAAACGTAATTCCTCACAGATGTATATATTTTAGTAAAAAATCACTTCTGTTTTCACTGCTCATAAATTCTGACCCATTTTCTCATTGTTAAAGTGAGGAGACATTATGGATGAAGGTCTGATAGCTCTGGAAGGCTACAGGCCCAGTTTTATTCATGCATTCTTTAGCATGATGATCTATGAGCCTCCTTAGGAAGTACCTTGTGGTTATTGATGTGAAGGGGAACTATTGTCAGTGCACGTGTTCTGATCACGTTACCAATTATATCCAAACCATCTGTCACAGGTGACCTATGAAGCCCATAAGGAGTACTTGGCTAAGATGTATGAAGAGTATCAGCGTCAGGAGGAGGAAAACATGAAGAAGGGAAAGAAAGGTTCAGTGTCTACGATATCTGGCCTCTCGGCCGCGCCTGCCTCCGTTGTCAATGGCAACCTGGAGATCGACGACAACTCTCAGACACAGACTCCTGAAAGCGAAGCTGAGTATGGCGAGGGAGCCGGCGGAGACTCGCGCAACCTCCTCGCCGATGGCGCCGTGAAGCGGCCGAACGGCGAAGCCCTGACGCCGGAGCAGCAGAGCGCCGGCCCAGGGGTGAGGGTGGAAGTCCACGACCTGCTGGTGGACATCAAAGCCGAAAAAGTAGAGGCCACAGAGGTGAAGCTGGACGACCTGGACCTGTCTCCGGAAGGCATTAGTGGGGGCGTGGGTGGGGGCAGCGGGGGTGGGGTCGGAATGGAAAATGGACCTCTCGTGGAGGTGGATTCCCTCTTGGACAGCACGTACTGCTCCGTGGTTCAGAACCTGAATGGATCTCTGGCTCCGAAGGACGATGCACCGGGCTCCAGAGTTGGAATCGGGACGAGCCTGGGGCTGTCTGGCGTCAGCATAGAGGATGATGGAAACATGGGTCCTCTCATCACATTAGCTGATGAGAAAGACAGTGTTCCAAGCAACAATGGATTCCTGTTCAGCAAGGTAGGAGGAAGGATATTGTTGTCACTGATTAATTAAAACTGCATCTGTGCAGCCCATCCCTCCCCTGCTGGCCTAGAATAAATTCACCAGTCTGTCATTGCTGTGTCTCTATTGTCTGTCCTTCATTCTACTTTCCTCAAATCAAAAATAGACGCATCTGCTGTTCTTTTCTAATGTCCTAATGCTACTCTGGTTTGGACTGCCTAATTCATCTCACTCAGGTTGATGAGAAACTGCTTCCAGCTCTGGCAGCCACAGACCCCCTTGTACTGCCCAGTCCAGACCAGCCCGCTTCGTCCAGCGCCGTCCCCGCTCACTCCTCCACCAGCGCCAGCGATGACCTCAGCCTGCTGGCCCACATGACCAGCTGTGGCTCAGATCTAACCCAGACCCAGAGCCACGCTGCCGGCGAGCTTCCAGAGGACGGGCCTTTCAAGCTCCAGAGCTCTCTGGCCGACATCAGCTCCATCGCCGAGGCCGAGAGCCAGACCCAGCTCCAAGGAGCGCCGAGACACGATTTCCCAGAGGGGGAGGGCACGACCGGGGTGGAGGGGGAGTCTGTGGGATTTAAGACCGGAGGGGACACGGCTAGCACTACTTCTGATACAGAGAGGTCAGATGATGGGAAGGATAAGGACATAAAGAAGATTCAAACTACTGCAACAACACAGGTTAATTTGTGTTTTTGAACTCTTCAGGTGCACTACATTTAAGGTCCACAATATGTTCAATGAAAGTGACACTTAAAAAAATAAACAAATTAGGAATAATTTAGAGATTACAGTCTGTCTCGTGGCCACATGATAATTATTGCAGTCATTTTACTATACAGACTGTGGATTATATACATAAAAAGGGTTGTATTAATTTTATTTTTTTTAAATATAGGAATGAATGATAAAGTAATTATTTGTGCTATATGTTGCAGATCTGTAACATTCAGGAACACTGTATAAAAAATCTGTTTCCTGACACACGACTAGGGTGTTCATAGTCCTCTCATAAAAAGTTTAGGGTACACTAACTTTCAACAGAAACGCAAAACAACGTATTACATATAATATGACTTTAACAATGGGTTTGTTTACATGCACAAAATTCTTTGATTGGATTGAAATGTATTTAGATTAAATAATCTGAATGTATCATTTAGATGGGCACAAAGTCGATTAACTCGATCAGAACGAGCATTGACATGTGCCAGGCTTTTATTCAGAATAAAAGTACCGACATAAGTTGTAAAGAAACCACAGAAGAAGTTCGACTACTGTGACGAACATAAACAAATGTTAAAATAACTTTGTGTTCCTACACTTTCCACCATTAAGGCGTTAATAAAATTTCTAACCGACCAAGTTTGCTTCCCCCTTATCTATAAGCCAGGCAGGTTTACTTACTCATGTAAACATAGCTAATGTCTTTATCTCTCACAAAAAGATAAGGCTGCTCAACATGACCTAACCTGCACAATTTAATTAATTGTGTGATTTGCATTAATAACTCTGCCAGGACTTGATTTGTCTCCACTACAAAGCTAAAAGTCTGATCGAAGTCGAGCTATATTCGATAAAAGCACATAAAGTGTTTAGCTGCATTCAACAAGTGAAAGGGAAATTGAATTCTGTAACACATTCCATGATTAGATTCATATTAGACCAATAAAACGTGCACTGAAAGCCCTCTGGCCAGCTAACTGAGGACCTCCCCTTCTCAGGCCCTCCACGGTCGAACTGCGGCGCAACTGGAGCGGGACTTGCGGGTGGATCTGGGTTTCAGAGGCATGCCCATGACGGACGAGCAACGGCGTCAGTTCAGTCCCGGCCCACGCACGACTATGTTCCGCATCCCAGAATTCAAGTGGTCCCCGATGCACCAGAGGCTGCTCACTGACCTCCTCTTTGCTCTGGAGACAGACGTGCACGTATGGAGGAGGTGAGGCATAAAAATGAGCTCAGATGTTGTTGTTTTTTTATATATATAATAGATCGATTAAATAATCTTGTATTTTCCTTCTTTTTTAGCCATTCCACCAAGTCAGTGATGGATTTTGTGAACAGCAATGAGAACATCATCTTCGTCCACAACACGATCCACCTCATTTCTCAGATGGTGGACAACATCATCATCGCCTGTGGAGGCATCCTGCCTCTGCTGTCAGCTGCCACCTCCCCCTCCGTAAGTGGCTCTCCCCCGCCCCTCTGTGGTTGGAGGGAGAACTGCAGCTCCTTCATGAAGGGCAGGGGAAAAAAACGCTAAATTCAATACTCTCTACACTCAGAACAGCATCGATCTATCATGAGTTATTAGGAATATTCAGGGATCTGCAACCTTGTGTGGCCTCGGAGCTCTTTAACCCCTCCACAGTGGCTCCTAACTTAGAGCAATTATCAAACTAAGCAGTGTTTGGGTATTTAAAGGGAATAGGAAAGGCTTTCATGGAAAATCTGCAATTTTCAGATTTTATAGATTAAAAGGTGTAATGTATCATTACAGCTGTATTACTATACCAAATAAAAATATGACAAAAACTGCTTATGGATGGATTAAATAGTAATAATTGAAAAATGATCCTCCCTGTGAGATATGTATTTATGTTTATTGTTTGGGCAAAAATGTACAACTAAACATTTTATTACTAAAACAACAGAAGCAGCTGTTTGTCACCAAAAGCAAAAAGATACAGTATTAACACTGCTTATCACAAGTCATTATAATCAGGACCTTCACAAAATATCATGTAACTCTAATTAGCAAATACTTAAAAGAACATGATAAGTTGTTTTTTTTTCTTTCCCTTTTTTTCGAAAGGTCATGTAGATTGTACGGCTCCAGGCAAATTTATTTTGGGATGAATGAGACAAAAATTACTTTTTGCGTTGTAAAGGTTGCAGACCCTTGGAATAAATATTTTTTTTTTGTTCATTAAATTTTGTTAACTCATGAAATCAAGACAAATCCCAATAACTTCACATTGTAATTTATATACTGCATAGGCTTTTCTTTGTTTTGGCAATGAATGTAAACATTTGATGACTAATAAGAACATCTAGATTTTGTTTCATTAAGACCGCCTTAGATTTAACTACCAACCTAACCCAGTATTATTCTCTTTAATTTAAGTGTTTTTTACTTTTAAACTAACAATCAGTTTAATTTGATAACTGGCTAACTGTGTATTTGATCACCTTTTCATTTGAATCTTTCTTTTCCTCTCTGTGTTACCTGTATTTTCTGTATTTTTGTCTCTGTTTTTGTCTGTTTTGCATGTGCAGAGTTCTAAGAGTAGTGCCAACACTGTAAGTTGCAGTTTCTTCCTCACTATTCTACTTGCGCTTTGTTTGATTTTTTTTTTGTTCCCATTTGTAACTAATGATAACTCTCGCGTGCCTGACATCCATTGTGTTTGATTATGTTGTGCTACTTTGCTGCTAAAGCTTGTTTTTTTTATTTATTTAGTATTTTGTGGCTCAACATTGTTACAATATTATATATATAAAAGACTAGAAGGGTCTAAAATGTGCAAAAGTTTGTCAGTAAAATGAAAAAGAAGAAGCAAAGGGATTATTCGTTTTGAGGAAAAAAAGAGTTTTCTAAAAAAAAAAAAAAAGTCCTGGGGGCTTTTATCTGCTAAGAATGTCTCGTTTGTATCGACACTGAAGAAGGCAGGAGGAGCCGGACCCCAGAGGGGTTCTAAAGGAGAGGAGGTGACCCCTGTTCCTGGGGGAGGAGGTGCAGGGGGAGAGGTGCGTACAGAACTTGAGACTCTCATCATCATCAGAAGAAATAAGAGCACCAGCGTTTTATTTTTGTTGTCGTTTTTTTTTTTTTAATCGTTCACTGTATGTTTGTTACTCCCCAAATGTCTGTGGTCACTTCCTCTATTTGGCTCTCCACAGCCCTGAACATCCTGCTCCCTGAAGCAGAGAAACAACAAATCCTTGCAGCGTCACCCTATTGTTCGATGCAGGATTCAGTTTATTTTGCAACTGAGTGAAACGTTTTAAGTGTCACGTAATGAATCTTCATGACAAGCTTTAACTGTTTACTTCAGTACTGCTTCTAGGTGTCACTGCTCCTGTCACAGCCTCATCGTTGCCATCACCTGTGTGTGTACAGAACACCTCATACAGTCTGATTTTTATCATTTACATAAGTTCTCAGCATGACACTAAAGGTTGCTCTTTTTGTTTGATGGTGCAAAAACCCATGACTGATTCCCGAGGGCTTTTCCTAAAAAGCACATTTTTTTTAAGTTAAAGGAAGATACCACTTTATCTCATCGTCTCTCCTCAACCCACTCAAAGAGCACCCCTTTCACTGTTTATGTTGTAGTTTTTGTCCCAGAATAACTGTCAAGCACGTGTGTACCTTGCCTCTCCCCCCCTCTCCCAGACGGAGCTGGAGAACATCGAGGCGACGCAGGGTATGTCTTCAGAGACGGCCGTCACGTTTTTGTCCCGCCTCATGGCCATGGTGGACGTCCTGGTGTTCGCCAGCTCCCTCAACTTCAGTGAGATTGAAGCGGAGAAGAACATGTCGTCGGGAGGGCTGATGAGACAGTGCCTTCGTCTCGGTGTGTGCTATAGCAGTGGTGGAAGTTTTTACCTTTACAGGCTTGTTGTTTGTCGAATAATCGTGACATCTATCATTTGTCCGTCAGGGTTTATTTTAAAATAATCTTGTGCCTATAAATGATATATTTGCCTTATTTGCACTGACTCATTTTCTCAGTTTTTAGCTTTAGTTTATATTGCCAAAAAAATCAATTGTTTCTAAAATAATGGCTTCATTGTCTGAAAACCAGTATTACAATATCTGAGTAGGAAGTTATGATAAATTATTAAAATGGCTTTAAAATATCCTCACACCCAAGGTTCAGTTTATTTATTATTCATTCTTCATTTTGTTTTTTATGTTTTTGCTTTAAACCAAATAAGAAGTTCACTGGAAAAGAGCATCAATACAAATCAAATTGTTACTTTGCAGTGATATAAATGAAACATCCTACTGGAAGCATTTTGATCCAACACTTTCGTAAAAGAAAAGTTTTTCAGAAAACAAAAAAAATGTAACCAAAAGTGTACCATATAACTTTTTTTTTGATTCCTAACAAGACTTTTAGGTATTTATTTTGGAAAGTGTTGATATTTAAATGTTTTGTGTAAAAACTAAAAGCAGACAAAACTTTTTTCAGTCCTTTCACATATTAAATCATTTAAAACCTCTTGGATATTTTTAATTGTACCCAAAATCTGCAGATGGGCTTTACTAAAGGATTCATCATCAGTATTTGTTCATAATTTTTCATTAATTAAACAAATATATGCTCTTTTGCATTTGTTTGCACATGTATTTGTGCATCGAAGTGTTAGGCTGATATTAAAAACACTTTTTTTGTAAAAACACACAAAAGGCTTGTTTTCGCCACTTGTCATTAAATTGGGTAAATTTTGCATAACTCTGCAGATAAAGAAAAACACAGACTCCAGTTCAAATGTGTTAGGATTGCCAGTCAGTCAGGAAATCCTTCATTTTTACATCTTACTTACGTGTTTTCTCTCTGTTGCCGCCAGTGTGCTGTGTGGCAGTCAGGAACTGCCTGGAGTGCAGGCAGAGACAGAGAGATCGAAGTTGCAAGTCGTCTTTAACCAGCAGCAAATCCCAGGACAGCCTCCACAGTGCCTCCACCACCAGCAAGGTACTAAACACAAATTAAATGCAAATCCTACAATAACTGTGACATCACTCAGGCCTGGAAAGACGTGTGAACACCATTGTGTGTCCACTATAATCAGCAGGATCCAGACAGACTCCTACAGGACGTGGACATCAATCGTCTCCGAGCTGTGGTGTTCAGAGATGTGGTGAGCCTTTGTTTTTCTGTTAAAAACCAAGTTAGTGTGGTTATAAACAAGGGGAAAAAAACAGTATACACGTTGTTTATCTGAACTTTTGTTCTTCTGCTGCAGGACGACAGTAAGCAGGCTCAGTTTCTGGCGCTGGCGGTCGTCTACTTCATCTCGGTCCTGATGGTGTCCAAGTACCGGGATATTTTGGAGCCCCAGAGGGAGATTGGCAGGTCTACCAGCCTATCAGGGAGAAGCATCCGTCATGAGATCAACTCTCCCACCAGTACAGGTGACTTGTGTTTCTGTACTGTTTTTGCTTTTGCTTCAGTTTTGAGTATATTAGAGGGATGACTTTAAATCTCTCAGCAGTGACTCATCATTGCAACACGGGATGAATGAATAAACAACAAACAAGTTATAATCCATCTGCCAAGAATATGAAAAGGAAAAGAAAGAAGAGTATTACTGATAACAGAGATGCTGTAAAAATTCTAAACGGTCACTTCTATGTATCAGTAGATAAATATTTACAAAACAACACATTTTCTTGTTTATTTCCTCATCCCATCAGAGCACGCATCCAGCGCCTTCTCTGATCGTGACAAACAGACCCCCACCCCTGTGGATGACTCCCCCTTGGCCGGCCTCCCCCACACGGACTCTGGCATCGGCGAGGAGGGACACGTCGCCGGATCCCTGAACGGCTCCGAGGTGGGTCTGGGGCTCGGCTTGGGTCTGGTGGGGCGAGAGACGGACAGAGACCGGGACAGGGACAACGGAGGGGCAGGAAGCGGGGGAGGAAGCACAGACCTGCTGTGCAGTCTGTCGTCAGACGTGCAGAGGTCGCAGGAGAGCCTTCTGGATTCGCCGCACAACCCCAGGTCCATGCCAAGCTCCGGCCAAGCCCCGCCCTCTTCCATCTCCAGCATCAGCCAAACAAACAAAGGCATCAATGTTAAGGTTGGTGGGTGAAATCCTGTCAGATATGTGTAAAAATGATATGTACAACTGTCATATAGGATTTAATATGAATGTATTTTTAGAATTTAGCAATGCTATTTGTCGACCTGTATATTTTGATCTTTGCATCTCCTAATGAAATATGAAATGTGCCTTTAATTTTATATTCCTCTTAAAGTTCATCTTCATTTAAATCATTTCCAGTTTTTACTGTGCTCAAAAAGTGTTTATCTTGGTTTTTTTGTGTCATTGTCTGTTAGAGGCAATAAAAAGGCTTTGGAGTATAATAAACACTGAAATCTATGGTTAAACAGAATTTCTAGTGTCATGATTTGCACTTCACCAGACGGTCCCTTTTTCTGACATGCAGGAGATTCTGAAGAGCTTGGTGGCGGCTCCCATTGATGGAGCCGAGTTAGGCCAGGAGTCTGGACCGACGCCCTATCACCCTGACCCCGCCCTGAAGACGCATCCCATGCTGCCCATGCAGTTCCACTCCTTCGATAGGTTCGCCTGCTTTCACTGTTTGACCTGCAAACACAGACAGCATGTAGATTCAGCACCGAGTCTGCAGCCAGTACTGACTAAGACACACCTTTATAACCTGGTGTTTTACATCAGCTGTTAAAATATCTTTTTTTTTTTTTTTTACTTTTTGGTTGATTAACATTCTAATGATAGACATTTAGGATACATTCTAATCTAAGGCTGATAAATGTGAATTCAGCTCAAAATAAATGTGTCTAGCTTTAAAATTCTTGTTAACTGGAGTCATTGTTGCTGAATGATAATCATGAATCATCAAATTGGGGTAAAATCTACTAAAAGGTTGTTTTTGAGTTTCACACTCACTATCCCTTAAGTGATGAGTTGCTATAACCTCCTGCACATCATTTAGTCTCCTTGATTCAGCTCTGTCATCGTCTCAGAGGGTTATTGATTGAACATAGTGTGCATTATTAATGACAGGTGCTCCATATCCATCACTGAGATCTCCACATTATTCCTTCAGCTTGTCTTTATAGGTCAGACATGAATCTGTCCCATCATTTTATATAAAGTACAAAAAATGTTCAAGCAAAATTTTAATCATCTTTGGTTTCATAAACAACAATCTCTTCATATAAAGAACCACAGCTTTGCTACTAATTAGTTTCACATTTTTGCTCTCAGTTTCAAACTCTTAGAAGTAGCTTCAGATTCATCGCCTGGCCTTTAATTTCATGGAAATTAGTTTAATTAGTAAGTACTTTATTTTGAAAATCTGCTAATGCTGCATT
>JARVGW010000161.1:9541075-9560031 GCA_031762495.1 Anablepsoides rubrolineatus
TATACTGTATAATAAAACACTAATATTCTTCCCACCAGGTAGGCTAAATGATCTACAAGCCATCATCTGAATCTATATCTGTGGCATTAAATAAAGACTAAGGATTTCCAAAGTGATGTAGGGATGCTGCAACGAGCACACCATTGTTATTTTCTCTCTCTCTCTCTCTTTAAGACACACTTGTCTGCAGATCAGGTGGAGCCGATTTGACAAGAGTGGGAAAAACAACTAAAACAAACAAGGACACATTTCCTTTAATCGCATCCTTTTTTTTTGACACAAAGCTGATTCCGGAGACAGGAAGCAAGAAACGCACAGCTGATGATGATTCACCCTCTTGTGCCTCTTGTCTGTTCCTGGAGGACAGGACACAAACAGGATGCACTCCCCAGGGCTCCTTCAGGCTCCAGAGACATAATTTAGACCTCAGGCTTGTGTAAGAAAACATCACTATTAAAGCTTATTTAGTCCCGCTACAAAAACGCTGGCTGAGCTTGTTCCAGTTATGTGCACAGAGGATGATTAAAAGACAAATATGGTGGTGAAACAAAGCCGTCCAGAAATTTCAGGTTCCTTTTAAATTAAATAAGTTTGAAAAAGAGGAGCCGTGCTTCATTTACATTGTGAATTTTCCTGTCGGTAAAGCCAGAAACTTTAATTCTAACTACTAGTTTAAACAAGATGCAATGTCTCATCATGCACAGTGTGTATAAAGAAAGATAAATGCAAAATAAAAATACAGCCGACATACAGAGTTAATGCTGCTTTTGCACAATAGTAGCTTATTTAGCTTAAATATATGACATGAAACCATTGAACATAAACAGCAGAAGAGTTTAAACTCTTTTTAAGTGGATTTTTGTAACATGATAAATGTGACAAACTGATTCCTGGTAGGATCTCACTTCTTTTAAATGAGAAAACAAATCTGCTGTGAGCATGTGTCATGATGCTTTCATCTAATTTTATGTTTAGAAAAAAAGGCAACATTTGAATATTTTGTAATAAATTATGGAGAAAACAACAGATCTCGTCGGCCGTCTACATCTGATTAATGGACTCATAGCCAGGTCACTGATGAAAAGTATATATTTTATTTTGTTTGAATTTTCTCAGCCCATCACTGTCATGTTTCCTTAAAAACAAAAATGATGTCCTTGTGAAAATAACAACTTAATATTGATCATTTGCCCCTTGAGAACACAAGAGGACCAATTCACCACAATCCTCATTTACAGCTGATCAGGCACAATATAACCCTCACACTCCATCATCCATCCAGACATTATATGAGGTGTGGTGACAGTAATGTGTGTAACAGTAGCTATAAAAAGCCATTATTATCCACATAAAGGCATGTCATTGCTTCACTTCCAAAGAAAAAAACAAAACAAAACCAAAAACATACAGACACAGTCAGAAATCCCTCCTCACTGAAAGTATGGTCTATTTAACATCCCGTCTCTGAATGGTTAGTCAGTCTTAAGAGGTGACTGCAGTTTCCAGGCTCCGGTGACATAGCGCAGGCGAATGAAAATCAGGTCCCGCCCCATTTGCAGCCAGCTCCAGAACGGGACCAGCTTGGACCCTAAGGGGAACCAGAACACGAGCGTTTCATTTTCAATTTCACCCTTTTAAAACGACAAATGGGGGAAAAAAACAGCACTTTGTTGTGATTTACTGCTGAAGGGCCTCACACTGACAGGAAAACATTTACAACAGCAGTTTCATGCAGACTTAACTTTGATTTTAAAAAAGCTAATCTATTAGTAGAAAACAAACCCAAACGAGATATTAACACTGCAGAAGCGGTACAGTGAAATTGGCATTTTACAAACCTTCTACTTCTGTCCAGTTGACTGCCACCTCTGCTATTGGGATTTTAAAACACTGAGCGATGTACAAGAGCTCCACATCAAAAGCCCTGAGAAGAAAGAGGAAAGTAATCAGCTGAGGTTCAGGAGCTGTGGTCTTAGTTTCACTTTCACCTCAAAGAGCTTTAAATCAGCTTTATTACTGCTCATGACCATTACTAATATCAGTACACAGCATCATGAATTGTTCTTGAAAGTATTTGTTTTTTTTACCATCGCTCTACATGGAGGCAGGAGAAGGTCTTGAGTGCAGCTTCACGTGTGAAGAGCTTGAAGCCACACTGCGTGTCCCGAATCCCCTTCACACAGAAGAACCACACCAGGAAGTGAAAGCCATACATGAGGAATGTACGAAACATAGACCGCTAAAAAAAAAAAAAAAGACACACAAGCTTTTATAAATTAAAAAAAATAAAAAAACACCCCACAAATATTGAATAAATGAAAACAATTAAACCTGAGCAACAGCTTCTTTTTCCAGGTGAGCTCTGGAACCGCAGGAGATGGCCAGGTTCCCCTGCGTGACACAGGACATGTTTTAGAGCGGTTCTATAAGTCAACACACAAAACTGAATCGCAGAAAAAAAAACACACCGGTCCAACGTTGAGGTTTTTGAGTCCGGCTTCTACTTTCTCCACGTCACAAAACTTTGTGGCTCCGTCAGCATCTGCCATCAGGATGAGTTTCCCTCTGGAGCTCAGAGTTCCCTTTTAAAACCGGAGAGCAACACCAGAGTGTTAACATAGTCAACATAAAGTTGACTACACCACGCCCTGCATTGGGACACTACAGCCTCACCATCCGTACAGCTCCCCCTTTCCCTCTGTTCTTCACTAGTGTCAGCACTCGCACTTTATCTGCGCTGTACTTCTTGGTGTAGCGAAAAGCAACCTGGCATGACGACAACATTCAAAACAAACTTTGAGCAACGAGGAGAACTCATTAAAAAAATAAAATCAAAATAAAATAATTACCTCTGTGGTTTTGTCTTTACTGCCATCATCAACCACAATGACCTCATAAGTGAAAGAAGGGTTTTGTTTCTGCAATTAAATAATAAAAAAAAATTGCACCCATGATAAATGTTTGTGTGTCAATGCTGACACCTAGTGGTAATACACTAAAATGAACATGTAAGGATGGATGTTTTTCAGAAGATGCTTTCATGTTTATTATTCATGCTTTATTGAGCTGGTGTTTAAAAATTACAAATATGATTTAATTTATAAATGTAATGGCTACCTGTTTGTTTTCCAAGAAATCCATGGCTTCATCCAGCATCACAGGCACTGAAATAAAACAAAGCACACATAAGTACTTACAGCTGCCTGCATGTTCACCTTGTTATGACACCTGATCAAACTGAATTATGAGATAAAACGTGGATTAGTTTTAAAATGTAATGAAAGTTTCCCATGTAAAAAGTGGGAAATCTTCGTTCACACACTTCGGAGCTCCTCGTTGTAAGCAGGGACCACCACAGACAGATCCCTGGAGGAGGGATCATGAAGGCTTGGGAAGAGCTGCTTCTCTCCCGAGGCTTTGAGGAAGTATTTCTCTTTGTCGTGTCGTGTCACGTTCACCATCCCTGCAGTCAGGTGTGCGATCATGAGCACCTGAAAAGTAATAATTATGAGAATTTAACTAACCTGACTCCTGGTGGTGATGGTAGGTGATTTTTTACAGTTTACAGAACTAAAATATTTTTCTTGTACTGTTTTATCATCAATTTTGGTAATGTCACTTGTTGGTTTGACATCATTTTTAGATGTATGAGCAAACATTTTCTCAGGTATATAACATTTAAAGTTTTATAAGGTATATAACTATAACAAACTGCAGAGGGTTATTTTTTTTCTCATGGGAATGACATTGAGTACAAAACTTTAAAATGCCAATTAGCTCCTGTCTTCAAACTACTTGCTCAACTATTTACAGCAAATCCGTTTTGTTACAAGCTTTATTACTCACCACAATCAAACCAAGAACTGCCAAAACCCCGAGAACTTGAATTATTTCCCAGAGAAGATCCATTCTTCCTTAAATCGCTCTTTAACCACTGACAGTGATCACCTTTCAGGTGGCTAGCTGAAATGCTAGCTTGTTTTATCCTGGTTTGGCTCCGTATTTTCCAGCTAGCGCTCTGACTTCTCAGCATTTAAAAACAAGAAATCAGATTGGGATAATGTGTAGACAAAAGAAGCCTTGCATAGCTCTTAACTCTCCATCATTCACTGAGCTGTTCACTGAACTCCACTTCCAATCACAACTGCACACAACAGCGACGCGGAAGTCGCTGTGCATGATGATGTGTCGTAAAACAACAACTTCCGCTAAAATAAAAAATTGAAGAGAATGAAGCTCCGTGGCAGTTTCCATTAAAAAACATACTGCCATCTACTGGCCAGGAGTGTAGTGAAATTAACAGATTACTGTGAAAATGTTAAATGTATTCAATATAAACACGAATGTGAACAAAATGTTTGCATTTACTTAATATTTAAACTAGAGAGTATGTGTGGTCAGAACAGTCCATCATTAAACATATGGAATCGTCTTTTAGTCTCAATTTTATGACGGGAAACTATATTTTTGCGATTCAATTTCCCCTATCGGCCACCGTAGTAAACACACGTGGGTAATCAAAACAACATGGCGGCTGGATTCAAGTAAGCTTCGTATTATGAGTTTATCATGAGATTATTAGTTATTATTAACTGGATATTCTTGCTGTTTTGTTGCTTTGTGCTGGATTTCGTTTCCAATTGAATGTATTTAATTTGTTTTGTTTCATGCAGGACTGCGGAACCTCTGGAGTATCACAGGAGCTTCCTGGTTTGTTAATGAATCATTTTTCTTTCTGTAACCCATTACTTTTTCGTTTTTATACTTATCTTGCGAACTTTCAATTTGCAGAAGGAAAACTGTAGACCTGATGGACGGGAGCTGTCTGAATTTAGAACCACGACACTGAATATTGGTGAGAACATGGGTTATTTTGATTCAATGTCATAACTATTTTTTTTCCTGCACTACACTCTGTATTTTGCCTTTCATTTTATTATTATTATTTTTTATCAGGGTCCATATCCACAGCAGATGGCTCAGCCCTGGTGAAGATGGGAAACACAACAATCATATGTGGAGTCAAAGGGGTACTTTACCCCACAGCAGTTTCAAAAACCTTGTTGAATATTTTATTGTAATCTTTTCTTTAACCTCAGTTAAATAAATCCTACATTTTCAGTTTATCTGATTATACTTAAGCATTTTATTTAGCAACCATTATTTGATCCTGGGTTAATTATTAGCTATTACTTTCATGTTTTCTTTTAAACATACTAATTTGTTTTTGTGCAGGAGCTGGCTAACCCTACTGTTGATGCACCTGGTAAAGGTTACATTGGTAAGTACGGTGCAAAAGTCTTAAGTGCTTATTTAAAACAAGTTACATCCTTGTCTTTATTATGCAACAAATATCCAATTTTTCAGCTATGTGGTACCTTTAGATTGTAGCCTCTAAACGTTGCCATTCTAAGATGATTCTGGCTGCACTGTAGCAACAAATGCAGACTCGCTCTCTGTTTTTTGAAGTACCCAACGTGGACCTGCCACCTCTGTGTTCATCCCGCTTCCGACCAGGTCCACCTGGAGAACAGGCCCAGGCTGCCAGCCAGTTCATTGCTGATGTTATAGAAAGGTCTGACAAACCTTTAACACATTTTTGTAGTTTTTACCTGCCGTGTGCTCACTTCTTATATGTGTGTTG
The DNA here is from genome assembly GCA_031762495.1 of Anablepsoides rubrolineatus. Taxonomy (NCBI): domain Eukaryota; kingdom Metazoa; phylum Chordata; class Actinopteri; order Cyprinodontiformes; family Rivulidae; genus Anablepsoides; species Anablepsoides rubrolineatus. The sequence goes on from JARVGW010000161.1 coordinate 9,546,720, forward strand.
CAGCTCTGAGGTGATCAAAACAGAAGACTTGTGCGTCGACAGAGGAAAGGTTAATTTATACCCGAGTAGATAAACTAGTGATGGCTGTGATTGTTGGAAATGTTGGGTCTGAACTCAGCTGATGCTTGTTGCAGCTCTGCTGGGTCCTCTACTGTGACATCATGTGTCTCGACTACGACGGGAACATTCTGGATGCTTCTGTCATCGCTCTGTTGGCTGCCCTAAGAAACAGTACGTTCGTCACTTCAACTAAAGAGGGGGAAAACAGACAATTATTTGCCTTCCTTTGAATATGTAGGGATTTCTTTTAACATCAGGCGTTCTGTTTTTAAACTTGGAGCAGTTATCTTAAATTTTAATCAGTCTTTTTAAATGGAGCTTTATTTGCTTCCTAATAGCCCAACTCCCAGAGGTCAGCATCAACGCAGAGACGTGTTCGCCAGAGGTGAATTTTGAAAAGAGACGCAGACTTCGTATACATAAACATCCAGTTGGCACCTCTTTTTGTGTCTTTGATGAGTAAGTTTGCCTCATTTAGTGAAGTTTTACATTGTTTTTGGTTATATCAGACTAATTGTAACTTTGTTGTTGTGCAGCTCTGTACTTATTGTTGACCCAACAGCTGAGGAGGAGAGTCTATCAACTGCACGGCTCACTGTGGTGATGGATGAGGACGATCGACTCTGCTCTCTACACAAACCAGGTTAGAAACATAAAATAGTTCTCTGTAGTCTTTCCAGCAATCTATAAGCTTTTAACAATTCTGAGGATGAAAGAAAGTAGAAAAAACCAAACCAAAACACAGCCACTAACTGTATCTCTTGTGAAATGTCTCCAGGTGGATCGTCTCTGTCAGGAGAGAAGCTGCAGGAGTGCATCAACCGAGCAACAACGCGACAGAGAGAGATCCAGAAGCTCATCGAGAAAGTCACACACAGCGTGAAAACAGCAAAATAACAACACAGAGACGAAAGCTTTTATCTAAAAGTTGTATTTTCCACTGTCAATATATATTCTTTTTTTTTAAACAATAAAACTGCTGACAAAGACGGCTTTAAAAAAGTATCTTTTTTTCAGTGTCCAGAAATGTCTCACACTCAGCTGAAGTCATGTAAGAATATGCTCATAGCTCCTGGACTTATTAAAAGGTAACACCTTTCCAACATATGCTGTACAAAAGCAAAGTGTCTTGCATGTTGATTTTGAGTCCTTGTGTGAGCCCTGTGTGCCCGAACTGCTAACAGAAGAGATGCTTCCAACAGACTGAGAGGTAGAGAGCTGCCCCCAGGCGATACTCCAGGTTTGCATTTTCACATGTCGCGGTTACATGGAGGATTTGGTGTCGGTAAGCCCAGCTAGGATCTGTGCTTAAAGGGCAGTTTCTACCGTAGTTGACATGGCAGCCTCATGCAAAATGCTCTGAGAATCGTGACCCTCTTGATCCACGGGGCTGCCGCAGAGACGAAAAGTCTTCCTAAAGTAGAAATATGTTACCATGGAAGCTCGTTGCCTACAAGACCCGTCGTCAGTTTGATCATCTCAAAAAATATCACTAAGATTCTGTGAGCTTAGTGCTCCCTGTTGTAAAAACCTGAACCTCCACAGTGGACATCGTTTTGGTTTTCCAAAACCTCTGAGAACCAATACATACAAATTCATCATCTAGAAAAAAAAGAAGTCTTTTTTTGTCGGCTTGTCTCCAAATTGAGGCCGACAAAAAGCACAGTATAGATCATATTTATGTCCTCGTGTAGCTGGGAAGGGGCTTTAGTGTGATCTCAGTCTGTTATAACTTAGAGAGAGGCTGAGGTGTGCTCCTCTTCCTCTTACTTCTTGGTTGACTGGCGGTATGCTGCCGTGGTGCTCCCCCCTGAGGAGCTGCTGCTCCCATAGCCATTCGCTGCTGCATTTGGTGCTGCAAGAATTGCAACTGTGCAATAAAAACAAGGATAAAACATATTAGATTTTCACCAAAGTACTTCGATCAGTCAGCATCTTGCATGGTTAATATAACAGAGGCTGGACTCCCTCACTGAAATGGGAATCAAATTACATCCTCAGAATGCTTTGTGCCACAGTGGTGTGGGTTAGTGAAACCAAACTAAAGGCTGATATGTACAACATACAAGAAGAGTTTGCAGAGAAATATAGGAAAGAGGTTAATGGTTTGCAGAGGGGAGGGAGAGGAAGTGTTGGGGAGTAAGGCAGGATGCAGTCAAGCAGCACCAGTGTTGTCTGGAGACAAATTATTGGCTGAGATCCCAGCAAAAAAAATAGGAAAAAAACAAACATGCAGCTTAGGAACCGTGCTTTCGGCTCAGATAGGAAGTCAACAACTTTAAAGAAAAAGAAAAAAAAAACAATTCATGCCTGCAGTGGAGGAGCCTATAATTTCTTTCATGATGCAACCAGGAAACTTTCAACAGGACAGAGCCAATGAAAATATTTACCATCCTATGGCTAAGATCTGTGTAAAACATGCCTCCCTCCCAGTTTGACACACTGTTAGTTACTGCCATTGAAAGTGCCGAAAGCTTTGGTGCTGCTAGGAGCGCTGGAGCTACTGTGGTCTTCATCAAAAATCAAAATATCAACTAACAAAACATACAACACAAACTGGTGTGGCTCCTGAATAGTAAAATATGTGGTAAAGGCAGATTTGGATGAAAATTAAAACTTAGGTGACACTTCTAAATACAAAAATTGGAAGAAAACAGCTTAATATTTAGGAAATTTGGCCTAATACACATAATATTACATATTTTATCACATAACTGGCATATATTTGTGTAGAATTCTTTTCAGACGTAAAACACCACATACAGCTGCCCGTATATGATAGCGTAAAGAGTAGGCGGGTGGTTTCCGTCTCAGTATTTGACTCCTACAAACGTCTTTAAATGTAAATGAATGTTAATGTTGCTGTATTACTTGGATCTGTGGCTGGTGCTGCTGCTGAAGCCTTGGAGAAGGCAGCGGGGGCCCAGACCCGTCCAGCCCACAGCCCAACTGGGACAGCACTAAGGGGAGGGAAGGAGGGAGGAAGGGAGCCTCAGGGGGAAGGATGTGACGGCAAGAGGGACACAAGCAGAAGGAGGTATGGGGTGACAGATGAGGAGAAAATAAGCAGAAGAGGAGAACGTTGATAAGGACGAAGGGGGAGAACAGGAGGTTTCGGTAAAAGGTAAAAACCACACGCAGCAAGACAAAACAAAAGAGGACAAAAACGTAAACAGTGTAGGAATAGTCCGAAAATTATAGACAAAAAGCACAAATGAGAAAAGTTGTGAAGGAACAGTGCATTGAGAGCAGGGGGAGGAATTTAAGCACAGAGGGTAAAGAAAAAGGGTGGGGGCAAAAACAGAAAAGAAAAATAGAGAATGTAGCAGAGAAGAGGAGGAAAGTTGAGTCTCTCCTGTCAGTTGTTAAATGTACCTTTGAGAGGAACAATGGCTAACTTTAACAAAATTATCATGTTTAGTTAGACTCAGAAATTATGAAAAGTTTTTATATAATGAATAATAATGAATACATAAGTGAATCTCATCTTATTAGTGGTAGTCAATGAGATGGTGTCACTTTGTGACAAAGCAGATTAAAGGAGTGAATGAAAAACTAAATGTTCAGAGGAATAAATATGCGTAGCTGTAATGTGGATTTTTACATCAGTGTGGATCATACCTGCTGCCTGTGGAGACATGAAACCTCCCACCCCGAGGTTGATGACAGCAGTTTGCTGGTTTCCTAAACTTTGATCTGACCCTTGGTCACTCTGAAAAAGAAGTCAAAAAGTAACACAAGCCAACAACAGGACCACAAACAGTCAAATATGTGCTGAATGAAAACACACTTCTGTTGGACAGTTCCCCTCACTGCACAACTGTTCCTACTAGTTTTTATATAAGACTCAATCTGGACCCCAGTCAGGTCGTTTAAATACTTTCAGATTTTGGTTCTAAAGTTGTGCTGCTTTTCAATACGTTTCAGTCTTCTGTTTCTGTTTTTTTTTTGATCAGCTCCTTTTTCTAAATGTTTCTTTTCTTTAGTGAATCTGACCTGGAACAATGATCAGCCATAAAATTAAAGCAACTGACTTAAAGAATGGACTGAATGGACCCCACTGCACAACAAAAGCTGCTCAGAAAAACAAACAAACAAAAAAAATGTTTAGTCCCAACTATTACAGACTCGTGATAGTGATAAAATGAAAAATGCACAGGATCAAGTTTCAGATACTTCAAACATGATGCTATGTTTATAATTTGCTACAATAACTTTTTAAATTTTAACATGTGCAACTAAAGGTTTTTTGTTTCAACATTATAAAAGTTACAGATTCATCCAGCTCAGTTTTTCTGTGATATAATATATCATTTTGTATTTAAAAATAGTTGCAAATGTGCATGTGCGAAGCAGCCATGCTCACATTTTTGATGATATAAACACTGGAACCCATACAAATTCAACTGGTAAATTTACTCTGTTATACAGACCCGATGTATTTGCACTAAACTGATTTGTGTTAAACTTTACATTAAGATCATAGATAAGAATTTTTATAAATATCTTTAAGCTAGAAATGTTTTCTGAACATGTTAAATTTGCTCAATTCCAATGGCATTTCCAGCTAAAGCTCTTTGTATATATTCAACAACCTGTGACCTGGAAAAGTTAGTTTCACTATGCGCATAAAAAAAACTACAAAATAGACTATTATAAAACTATTTTCTTCTCTTTAATGCATGAACTTGCAAGTGAGTGCCTCACCGTGTCCCCCTGCTGTTGAGGACTGGATGTGGCTGACTGACTCTGTTGAGGGGAGAACTGGGACAGCTGCTGCTGCTGCAGAGAGTTAAAAATGTAAGGACCAGTGGGGATCTGTAGATAAACAACATGGACATACCAACAAACACAAAGTGGGGGAGTAAAACACAAGGAGGTGAGGATGAACAGAGGGTAGGAGGAAGGGAGGAGGAAAAGACATTATGTACATATAATGGGAAGAAGAGAAGGAAAGAAACAGGAGAGTTAAAAAGGAGCTGATCATGGATTTCTTTCACTACCAGACTATCAGAACTACAAAAAAGTTTAAAATGTATATTTTTAATAAAAGCTCCAGCCGCTCTCAGATTTCTTTGTGTACTTGTGTGACTATTTAACTTTTAAAAGCTTAAGCTGCATGTAGAGAGTGGCAATAATGTTACAGTGAATAGTTACATTCAAGTCAGACATCAGCTAGAAAAGATCCCTGCAACTGCATACTTATAGAATTTGTGCTCAATGCATTGGCTATGTAATGAGGTGAATGAGTGAATGATGCATTAGAAAACTGAAGCCGTGCTCCTAATTCAAACATCATATGGTAGCACTGCTAAATACCAAAACAGATTCTTTATACAAGGCAAATACTAGGAGCATGCTCTTTACAGTGTTACAGACTGACTAACAGAAACATACCTGTAGTAGGTTTAGTGGTCTTAACCCAGCACTGCTGTTTAGACCAAAGGGGCTTCCTGCAACAAAACGAGTTACATAAACCTCACATCATAATGAAAAAGAAACTTGTGACTTATTTTACTTGACTAGTAAGTATATTGTTTCTTCTTGTAGGGTCAGTCACTAGGTTTTAGACGTTTCTGAAGGTTCTCCACATAAGACATATTTTATTTTATTTTATTCGGCTTGGGTGGTATGACAGTATTGTGGTATACCTCAGTACTGAAATATGGTGACGGTATTTGAAAATTATGACCGTATATTACCCCTTTGAAGTCTAGACATGTAACTTTTTAAAGTCTGTTTTAATTTGGTTCAAAAGTAGAGACTTCAAACTATACACCAGTTTTTAAATAGTGTTGATAGGTCAAATAAAACTGGAGTTAAGATAAATAGTATATGCCACTATTCTATTGCACTATTGCAGCAGCAGGCAGAAGGAAACATGGTAGTCTCATGGGAAACAAACAGCTCAATCCCCCATCGGTTTCATCTTTCTCTTGAGTTGAAAAAAAAAACACAAACTCCCTGACCTCCTTTCTGACCGAGGCCAAAATTTTTTGAAAGGTGTCAAAAAATCTACAGGAAGAAATAAATAAAAAGACGTGAAAGTTGAATAAAGTTTGGCGGCAAGAGTGGGAGAACGTAACATGAGACAGATCATACATCCCTCACATTTGAGAAGGATACCATACATCAGTTCTTGTTTCATACAAAATCATTTCAGAAAGTATACTGCAAAAGATTTACCTGTCTGGGCTGCAGACTGCATGGTGGGCATCAATCCCGCTGATGGCAGGATTCCACTCAGGTTCAGCCCCGGGCCCAGCATGGGGTTGGAACCACTCATTAAAGTTTGAGGACTGCTACAGAACATAAACAAATCATCATGAAATAAAAAACAGCATATTACTAACAAGTGACATGGTGCTATCAGAGATGATCTCTTTTCTTACCAAACAGAGCTGACCACATTGATAAAGTTCAGTCCTGGTGCGTTGGCCATGACCTGCGTTGAGCTGGTTCCTGTGGTGATGGATGTAACCATGGTGGGCAGGGGGATGGTCATGACAGGAAGGGGCTGGCTTAGAGCCAACTGCTGCTGGGGGAAAGGTGTGAGGAGCGGAGGCTGCGATTGGCTTTGAACCATGGCGGGATCTGAAGGGGTCGGCGTCACCGACAGGGGAGTAGAGAGGGAGTCGGTGGGATGCGGGGTTGAGCATGGCGTGTTGGTGGGCGTGGGAGTAGAAGGCTTGGGGGTTCCCGATCCTAAGAAGTGGAAAGTTGGTCAAAACAAGCTCAGAGCTTCACTGGAACTATAAATGATCATTTTGTGACATCCCTAAAGCTTTATGCTCTTTTCCATGTTTTTCCATATTTCAACACCTGGACTCTTGTCAGGGTAATTCATCAGCAGTTGTCCCCACAAAAAAAAAAATCAACATCTGGAGAACTTGGAAACTGAGAGTAAAGACAGTCCAACGGCTCCTTGTAAGCCCAAGAGTTAGTCAGACTTGGCTGTACTCACTCTGTGTGGATCCCATTGGGGAGAGGGAGGCAGGCGACAGCAGGCCCATCTGGCCCAGCTCCATGGAGTGCTTCCTGTTCAGAGACTGGCTTTTGGCTGGAGGCGGCGGCGGCGTAGGACACTTAAGTAGACCACTGGTAGTTTGTGAACTAAATGGATTACCTGAAATAATATTTAAAACTGTCATAGTTATGCAGTATTAGATCAAAAGTTTTTCCAATACCCTGACCTGAGAATAGAACTGTGGATGTAAACCCCTTCAGGACAAATTTATTTGATATGTTTGTGCAGGAGGATATGTGATACCATCTGTGTTTTTGTTAACAAAAAAAAAAACACATTCACTCTTTTTTGCTAAACTTACCCACTAGATAAAACCTTTAAATGTTTTTTTTAAATTGGAAAACATTTTCTGCAGCTTAGAAACCAGAGTCTTTGTAACTTTGTTTTTTTTTTCTGCAACTCTGCAGCAGTAGTGACTTATGTGAAATCATTGTACCATTACACTTCTTAAACTGTACCTGAGGAACTGCTGCCCGATCCAGAAGGCAGTTTAATGGGAGGAGGCCGATGTCTCACTCCTTTTCCTAATACAGACGTCTGCACTAGTGGAGACACACCATCACCCTGCAGACAATATCACAGCAAACCACAATAAAGACATTATTAATCTCAGACAAAGTTCCCTCATGGCAGCTGAATCTGTTGTAACCAAGCTGAAGAACTAGATAAACTTTTCCCACACCAGAAATGGGAGGAACTTACCTCCTCTTTGCTGGGGGAGGGACTCAGGCAGTGTCCCACACTGCCTGAGTTGTGGGACATCTTGACCTCGCACTTTACATCTCTCTCATACACTTCTTTGTACTGAGTAAGAAACCTATGAAACCGATGAAAAAGGCACATCATGCTCTCTTAATGGACTGCAAACACATACATAAAAACAAAGCTGAAAAAATCAGCATGTGAACAAAAGGCCAAAAATGACCCACCTCTCTGCGTCTATCTTTGACCCAATGAGGAAACTAAATAGAATAAAGGAGATAAAAACAAATTAATTTAAAGCAGTGCTTTAATCTCTATCAGGAATGGTAAATTTGCAATGGCGGCTCTTACGGCGGATGTATGAGCTTTAGGTCTGAGCCGTCCTCCTCTGCTCTTCTGTCTTTCGCACAGCAGATCTTTCCATACACCAGCGGGTCTCCCATTGACTGGATGATGGAAACCTTTGTCTTTTGAGCTTGGCCTCCCACTTCACACTCAAACGTGTAGTCATCTATAACTTCCTACACAAACAAAAGAAACTAGCTGTTTTTTTTCTGAAATATCAAGCTAGTAAATGAAACAAACACTCTAAAATCATAAAGCTGAGGTTGTGCTGAAAAGAATGATACCAAACATGGCAGGGTAAATAGTTTTTAAAGTGAAAATATAGAGATAAATTCAAAGTTAGTCAAAAACGGCCATTAGACCCCAGACCTCAGAGGGTTAATTTATGTTCAGATTTCATGGAAGAAAACAAAAGGGAAGGTTTGAGGTGGAAAATTTCTGTTCTTGCCTTAAAAATGTAACAAATGTATAATAAACATTAAGGCTCAGTCTAGTAACATTGTTTTGAGAATTTGACTGTTCTTAGTACTGAGAATTTTAGGGATCAACATCTGTATAATATTATTTCTACTTCAGTGCCTTTCCAAAAATATGAAGTATGTTGAAATTATGGGGAAAAAAATCAGAACCACTTATGCAGAAAGAATGTGCCTGACATGGTTTATAGACAATCCACTTGGGTCTTTTATTCAGAATAGTAGAAGCAGGTGTGAAATTTAAACTGTTCCACATTTTTCTGCAGTTTGTAGTTCCATTTCTCTATATGTTCCCTTTAATGTACATTAAAACATCAGTTTGATAGTAGCAAATCAAAAAAAAGTCACTTACTTTCTAGCGGATTATTGCATATTTCTTTGAAACATTTATTTCTGACAGCAAACACTGATCTGTACCCTCAAGGGTATAAGTTGGCTCCTACCGAACCCACCTCAGCAGGCCAGATCACAGTAGTGGGCTGAGAGTCTTCCAGCTGCAAAGATTTCTCAACAACAGCATACTTTTCCACCTAGAAAGAAATCGCAGAAGGGTTTGCTACGTGTCACGTTTGAACAGCCAGACTACAAAATATTCAGTTTTACTTACATCAATCTCCTTTGGTACAGTTAGTTGGCAATTGTTCTGCTTCCACATGTCGACACACTGGAAAGGTTGTAAGGATGACAGGGACAGAGGGAAAAAGGGGATTAAGAAAGAAATCAAGTGAACAAGAATACAAAAATTTTCAAATAAGACATCCCTTTGTTTATATTTATATTTAATTCAGAACAACTTCACAGAAGGGCCTGTCACAATAAGCAATATATCAATTACTCGCACAATAAATAAAAATGAGGTTGATCATTTTCATTTGCCTGCTTGTTTGTTTTCTTTGTGTCTCCCTCTTTTATACGCCTATTCACAAGCTTATAATCACTGGTGGCTCAAAACTTTGGCGTTTACAAACTTTTAGCCCCGTGTGTGAATGCTGACTACTTACATTTCCAACCTTTGAGATCTTGAGGTCTACAGGAGCAGGTTTCCTCTCCTTCCTCCTCTGTAGATAGTCGTAAAGTCGTAGCTGTGGTGGCACAGGCAGATGCGACAACTCCTGCTGCCTGTTCAGGGCAGCTTGAGAGTTTCTCTTAAAACACCTAAAATGTAAACAAACAAGCATGTGTTTGATAAATGGTTTGTTTAATTCTCCTTTTTTAAACTTTCCATAACACCAAGCTTCCCTTTTAATGTTTTTATTTCCATTAAAAAAATAATTAGGATGACTAAACTTAAACTGAGCTCAGGCCAACAGTGACGAGCGCATTCAGTACCGTTTCATGGAGCGAGTGTTCATTTTCTGTTTGTTGTAGAGCAGGCGGTTGGCTGTGCAAGTAACAGAAATAGAGGGGTCCAGGCACAGAGGTTCAGCTGTAGCCAAAATCAACTGACTCTCCAGCTGCAATTTGTCATCCTGGAGCAATGAAAAAAAGGAAAGAAAACATCAAAATGAGCCCCAAAATGACTCAGATAAAAAACAACAACTTAAACTTAGGAAAAACTAGTTCTGATTTACAAAAACTTTAGACAAACACAGATAAAGTGATATCTATCTGCTCTGAGTTAACACATGATTGACTGAAGGGAATGTAGATGAGGTTGTCTTAATGTTTTTATCACTCACAAGGATCAAAAATACATCAATCTAAATGAGCAGCCCAAAATAACTCTTTAAGGAACCCTTTTAACTTTTAACACTTTTAGGAGATTCACAAACATCTGTGACAACTTCAGGAGCTAAGGATCTACAGCCTTTATTCTGTTGAGAAGCCCTCAATTTCACAGCATTTGAAAACCTCAAACCAACTATAAAAGCTGCCATTACAAGCTTCACTTTGCAGAACTGACCATAACAGTAGTAATAAAACAAACTAAAGCATGTAGCATGTTTCAAAAAATGTAAAACAAGCTGAATAGTCTAAGTTTGTTAATTGCAGACTTCTGTTCCAATTTTTGCATTTATATAGATATATAAATAAACTGTGATCAGTGTGATGTTATTACGCCAGAAATTTGTTTTTAAATGTGTATTTTATTTTACTGACAGCTGAGAGCATTAAAATAAACAGAACTGAAACTGATTAGAGTATGCATGTATGAAAAAGCAGCTGTGTATAAATTATATGGTAAATTAATGCTGCAAGACTGTGTGGCATAGTAAGCAGCAGAATGGTTTTTCAAATTATCCAACCATTTAGGATTTATTTGATACTGAACATAATACTTTACCTGTGTCCATCTGTGGTGGTCACTGGTCATGGCATGGACATCACAGATTAGCGTCTGCAGAGCAAACAAAAAAAAATTTCAATTGTTATTTCTTGCTTACTAAAATGAATAAATGAAACTAAAACACATTCAAAATGAAGGCAGGTGCTCAGTCACAAAGCAAATAGTTAGAAAAGAAAAAGAAGAAAAGCTTGCACGCTGCAGGACTTCAGTTTTGGCTCATTTATTAATGCCCAACACCTTATCAAGCAATTAATTATATTATCCCACTCTGCATATTTTACCTGCATGGTTGGCCGTAGCAGGATGTGCCTGCTCTGATAGGTGGGAATCTTGGTATTACCAGCTTGCCTGTAGTCTCTTACTTCTACTATTACACAGCCACAGTGGAAGATGTTCACCTGACACACAATATATAATATATATCAACCACCAAATGGTTACAAATACCAAATTACAAAGCAAAATACAAATAGCTATTTTACTATAAAGAACTAAAACTGTAAGGATTGCTCTCATCCTGTGCCACAACATTGATATAAATAAGGAAAAACTTTGTGAATACTTCATACTTTATGTCCACTATATTACTACAGACATACTTGCGATTTCTCCAACAGATCCACGAGAATGGGAGGCAACTCCTCAGCATCCAGGTACTCCAGAAGCTCTCTTTCTTCATATGGCAGACGGATGGTTTCAGAATCTAGACAGAAACACAAACAGAAACTTTACAGATGAGACAACTGTGTGAAACCAATGAGAGAAACAAAACAATGGGGTTTAACTGCTGTTACCAGATCCATTTTTGCCCCTGAGCATTAATGAATAGCCTTCATTCCCAGGGTACAAGTTGACAACCAGACACGACAGAGACTCCTGAGACACCAGCTTTTCCAGTAGATTCACATTTCTCCTCAAATTCTTCAAAAATACATAACAAACACAGATCTTTATAACTTGAGCCAATCATTTAGGCACAACGTTGTAAAACAAAATGTCATCTTGTCAAACGTCATGGAAGAGAACAAACCTTTAACTCTGGTTCTTTTTCACATTCTTCAATGTACAGTTCATAGAGTTTCTGATACAAACTCTTCCTCCCGCCAGATGAAATTCTTCTTTTGGCTGGTCGTTGTCGAGCACTTTCAACAATGTACTGTGCATCAATTAAAAAATGATGGGGTGTTATGGGTGTAACTCATTATGCAACACAATCAATATGTTACAAACATGTTATTCTACAAAGATAAGCACATGACTTAAAAGAAAAAGATTTTACCTCAGCTCGATCCAATGCATATTCCAAAACTTGTTGCTTTGGAGTAGAAAAATGAAACTGATTACTCAAATATAAAGATAATCTAATAAAGAACAGATTATGATCAAGGTTTATGCATGGGTCTTCTTCTGACATGGATTAATTTATAGAATTATTTCTGTACAAATAAGCTAAATAGTTGAAGGTGAATAAACTAGTAGATAGTTTATTTACCATTGTGGTCCACTGCCAGCTGCAAGGCGAGTGACAGTATAAGATGCTGTCCTTTCTGCCCCACACTGTCACCTTCTTAGAGTGACCATTCACACCCTGCACAACAAAATACAGCAGATACACTCAAGCAGCGGGACAAACGTGACAAAATAAAAAATAAAAAACACTCAGGAGTGTCTGGCAGGTTGATTAGACAAAGCTGATGTCAAATAGTGTGCCTGGCAATCAATTATATACCACAGACAAACAACTATATTAGGACTGACAAGCCAAGTGTTTTATCCAACTTGTTTCATCCTTTATTCTTGATTAAAATTTGCCTAAATACACCCATAAACTATGCCAGTGTCAAGAAATGTGTGCAAACGTGCCGAATGAAACTCTAATGAGTGAGCTCAGTTCAGAGAGAGGCTAAAAAGCAACAAGCTCGGTGATGTCTGACCGTGAAGGCTAACGCAGCTAACCATTACGAGTGGGGAAAGCTGGAAGTTAAAGCTACGCTGTTACGGTCCTACGTCGTCCGGGACAGAACCAGACACAGCGACGTCAGTCTCAACAAAATGCTTCCACTTGCCTTCGAGGTTGCATAGCGGTCGACAGTTGTCCCGACGCAAGAAAACAAAATGAAATTGAAATATCAGTGTCTTCATTGAAAAAAAGTCGGAGCAGCAGCCATTTTCTTCCAGTGTGACAACAACAGCTAAACTTCCGGTTTGAGCGGGGGTGGGCGGAGCCACGCAGAGCCGCAACTTTTCGATGGATCGATATCTGATAAATTACTTAGTTCAACCAAGTATTTTCTACAAGAAACTACTTTTCTGTAAAAGTCATTCTTTAAATTGCCCCAATAATAATAATAATAATAATAATAATAATAATAATAATAATAATAATAATAATAATAATAATAATAATAATATACA
>JARVGW010000161.1:9717712-9730384 GCA_031762495.1 Anablepsoides rubrolineatus
GGTCCTGAAAGTGCTGAAATGTTTTAGGACTTTAGACAGTGTGCAGGGCTGAAGGAACTGTCCATGGTCCTGAAAGTGCTGAAATGTTTTAGGACTTTAGACAGTGTGCGTCGCTGAAGGAACTGTCCAAGGTCCTGAATGTGCTGAAATGTTTTAGGACTTTAGACAGTGTGCAGGGCTGAAGGAACTCTCCAAGGTCCTGAAAGTGCTGAAATGTTTTAGGACTTTAGACAGTGTGCAGGGCTGAAGGAACTCTCCATGGTCCTGAAAGTGCTGAAATGTTTTAGGGCTTTAGACAGTGTGCAGGGCTGAAGAAACTGTCCAAGGTCCTGAAATAGCTGGAATCTTTCAGGACAAACAATATATGTTGCTAACCAGAAGACAGATTTACCTTCATATAGTTAATTTGTTCAATTCTGGCCCACTAATTTGTGCCATATGTCAGTCTATTTCCTGAGAGTTTCAAATAAATCCATTCTATAGTTCATGAGATATCTTGCTAACAGAGAGACATTGTCATTGATATTTATATTTTGTGGACAATATACTTTAGGACAGACTTTTCAGATGAGAGTAGACAAAATCTTACTCCTGACAACTGGTTAATGTATTCATATAGTCAAAAGGCAAACAACTCTGTTCTGGTAATTCTGAAAATCCGACTGTGTTTGGTCTCGTTCAAGTGTTAAAGCTTTCAACTGCAAAGAAAATCGAAATCAAAGATGATTAACATGATGAAACATCTCTCAAAGTCTTGTGCTCTCATCTCAAGGTTCTAATGAAATGCAAATAATTACCAGCCGCACGGTGAAATGTGGCAAAATCCCTCCACGGAGAAGATCCATCAACACTCTGACAGACAGACACGGCAAAAAAGGGAAAAAAGGCGTGAAAATAAAAACCAAAAACTTATGATGGAAACAGAGTCAACACTCATTAAAAAGAAAAAAATATATAAAAAAACACAAAATGCTCCAAGATTCATTTTAAGGAGATGGTATATGTCGGCAGGAATTGAAGACAAGTCGGTCAAAAATAACGCTAAAGAACTAAACATACAATGGCGAGCATTTTAAAAGAAGGGATGAATAAATCCCATTGAACCCAGATCTGAGGCTGAAAGTGTGAGAGGGGATGAAGATGAAGAGAATAAAGTGGGGAGAGCTGGGCTTTGGGAGGAGAGTGACAGTAAACTCTTGAATGCAGACAGATAAAAAAAGAAGAAAAAAAGAAGAAATCTCTCCTACAGCCAGAGGACGTGTTAGCGAGTGCACGCCAGTCTGGACTGAATCCTGATGTATTATCCTTCAGTTCTGCTGCGATCACTACGCACACAAGCAGGCGAAGGTCAGGGAATAACCCCATCCATTTGTGACCATGGTGACAGACTGTTTAACCCAGCTGTTGTTTTTGGGGGTTTGGTGCCTTTTTTAATGTGTAAGGAATTTGTAAGGTTTTACCTTGTTGAATTTAAGAACAAACATATTTTTTGTTGTAATTAATTCCATAAAATTTAATATTTACATTGAAACATACTTCCTGTTGTAAAGCATCAACATTTTCCCCACGTGTTCTTGCAAAAATCTGTATGTACATAAATAATTAGATGTGCTTATTTATCAGAAAGGGTATCAAATAAAAATGGGGGTCATTTTTAATCTTGAGTTTAAAGTTGCTTTTGATGTGGGGGGCTTTGAAGAGACCAAAAAAATAGTTGCAGTGATCCCACAGATCCACACCCCCTTTACATATCATACACAAACAAAAAATTATGATAAGGAAATGGTGCCCTTGCAGGAGATATGGTGATAATTACTTTTCTAACACTTGCAAAAGAAAATACTTTTGTTACTATTAAGACAGAAAGGCGAAGGCGTGCATGTAATATTTATCGCGTAAGGGGAAACTTGGATAAAATGGATGTACAGAAGCAGCGAGGCGAGTTTTAGGTGGAAGTATAAGTTTAGATAAAGCAGTGGTGTGTGTGTATGTGAGAGAGAGAGCAGGGAGGGGTACTGCTGGGACTGAAAGGTTTCTACTGTAACTCTCAATCTCATTTGCTGTAGAATGTTTAGGTGGGAAAAAAAATACACTTACACTCAAAAGGAAGGAAAAAGCCCAGTGTGTGGTGCTTATTATTACCCACAGCTGTAAATGCTTTTGCCCTTGCCGTTGTGTGTGTGGTAGCAACATGTCTCATGGACCATTTAAGGGATTTGACTTAAACTTGCAGAGCATACTCACTGGATGTGTATCTACAGCTTTTAGAATAAATATGATTCAAGATGGTCGCCACAGCTAACTGACCTTAAAAAATAGCTTTAATTCAATGAATTAATTTGATAGATATTGACTTGAAATTTGGTGCGGTCGTAGCTGAGACTGGTCCCCCATACATACTCTGAGTGCTAACATACTGCACACAATATTGGGCCAAAATTGAACAAATTAACTATTTGGAGGTGAATTTGTTTTCTGGTTTGCAACATAGCTCATAAATCCCTGCAACAATTTAATGATTTTTTTTTCTGGGAATAATCTATACAATGTACCTTTACAACTGATTAACTGTTGTAGTCAGTCCAGTTCAAGATGGCCACCACAGATTTAGCAAACACAAAAAGAGGTATTACTCAGTCCTTTTTTTAAAAAATATTTAGCTAAAATATTATATGCTAGCAGTTGAGATTCATTCACAATGCATATTTTCAGTGTGGCATCATGGGATATTTTCAAGGTATGACCAATATGACTGCAACTCAAAAGATGATCTTAGTCTAAAACTCTCATGAGAACCATGAGAACTAATATGCATGTGTCAGTGTTGTAGTACTCAAGACTGATCTTTAAGACCACTTTTTGATGCCCTTTTCTCGGACTTAACTGCATTTGTACTTGGTCTCAGACAATGAGGACTCAGAATTTTATTTCAAGACCACAACTTTGGAAATATCACAAAAGTCCCAGAATATTATCTAATTTATTTGTTAACATTGTTGCTTTCATTGGATGTAAAACGTACTGATTTAAATCCAAGCATAACTCATTGCTAATTATTATTATTATTTTTGTTACGGCTGTCACTTATCTCCACCCTTTTTAACTCACACGGGGCACTCCAAGAACAGCAGATGTCTCGGCCTTGATACTGGTCTTGGTCTTGACTTGGTCTTGGGTTAGGTGTTCTTAACACTAGCTTTTCTTCTGGGCCTTCAATTTCAAACAAAAGTAGAATCTCATTCTCTACTTTGTTTTTCCTGCATATGTTATCTCAGCTGTCATGATTTTCTGCCTTTTTTTCCACCTCTAATGGATCTTAATTGGTCTCCAATTCATATTTTAATCATATAAGCATTCCAGTGTAAAGTAATACTTTATTCGCAATCTTCTGCTCACATCTCAGTGTGAAAGAACACAACCATTTTCTGGAGTTTTTCTGAGCTCTGCCTTGTTTGTTCTTTGAAACCCTATATTAAAAAAACATTTATCTAAATGTAAACATTATGAAAGAGATTAAAGTGGAAATGAACTTTTTTTTTTCCTGCAGGATCTGAGGAGATAATAGACAGTGTAAGAGGAAAATGTTGAAACCAAAGCTTTCAAGAGATATTTTATCATCTTGGTGCTTTGGCACAGTTTGGTCTCAGCAGTGCCAGTAACTTTCCTTGGATACATTAAACTCATCCCTCTGTTAAATAATGTATTGGAAGCATAAACAGGAGCAGGAGTAATATGAGCACTGAGCACTCCTGTGAGAGAATAATTACTTTTGCAGGTGTCGTCATTCATCTGACGCTCAGATTGCACCCATATGCAGTCACTTCTAATAGCAAATGTGCATACAGATGAAGTGATGAGCAGCACACACTTATAAAAGAAGTAGCTCCTTTTTTGTCCCTCAGGGTTCTCCCTTTGAGCTACGCCCAGGGTCATAAACGGCTGTTTTCATAGACATCAGCGAAAATCCCCCACAGTTATTAAGTGTATCACAAAAACTTCAAAGGAAGAAAAAATCTCTGCCCCCGATGTCACTTTCTTAAGGTTTCATGTGACTTCAGGTGTTTCTGCATCAAAATCTTGCCTGATGGCTTTTGGATGCAGGGAGGAAACGTTGCACTTTTATGCTGCACACCACTTTTATCTCCTGCGGGTGGATGTGGAGTATGTGCAATTGACTTCATTTGTGCCCACAAGTGCACGTGGCATGCTCAGAAGCACAACTAGGAATTAAGTCACCCTTTGTTTATTCCCATATAAAGTCCTCATCAGTTACCAATCAAACCAATAAAAAATTATTTATACATCACCCATACACAAAAAAAGTTATTTCAATCATACAAACTAAAAATAATGAATTATATATAAATATAGGATATATAAATTTAAATTTAATCCAGGTTTGGAGAGTTGATCAAGTAAACAACAGGGGAGCTTGATGACTGAAAGCTTTGTCTCCCATTCTGCATTTAGAAACTCTAGGAACCACAAGTAAACCTAAGAACAAAGTTCTGTTAGAAAATTGTCTTAAATAATTTTTATCAATGTTATTTTTTATTTTTCCTCTTTTGTTTTGGATTTGACTTGTTTTTAGATAATTATGAATTTTGAACTCTAATAAGATGGAGCTTAGTTGTTGAGAACTTTGTATGTTAGAATAATGATTTTATATTATTTTATGAATGGGAGCCAGTGAAGAAAAGCTAAAAATGAAAAAAAAAAATACAATCTGTCCTTTCAACTTTCATCAGAATTCTAGCAGCAGTATTTCGGATCAATTGAATACTTTTTAGAGAGGATTTTTGGACAGCCTGAGAATAAAGAATCACAGCAACCAGTATGAAAAGGATAAAACAAAGCAGGAACCCAGATAGTTACAAATGCTTTGCTTCTTATAACAACAGTTAAACTATAAATCCATCCATCAAAACTATAATTATTTATAAATATGCTTTAAATAGTTGAAGTTGCTCAAGGCTGTGAATACCTGCCTAACCCACAAATAACTCCCCACCTCCAAGAGCATTTCTGCACGTTGATTGCCTTGAGCTAAGTGTAATTGATGCACATACATGAAACAGTACTGAGTAATTAGGTATAGTTTTAATTTGAACTAAAATCACGTCTGTTTTTTTCCTCTAATTGCATCCATGCCCAGCTTCTCAGCAGAGCAGTTGGCAAAAAATAAAAGCCTAAAGGGAGCATAGCGCCCTGAGGGGAAATGAAATATTTGTGTTTTGTCAATCATCAACGTTTAAGTGGAGTGGGACTCCTGTCAAATGCTTTCTGCATGAAATGTTAGGGAGTCTTTTTTTAGCTGAGTGGGTGTCTTAGCATTTTCGTTAGTTCTCTAAAGTTTTCCACAAAAAGAGATTTTTTGGTTTCATGTGTCCCCCTTGTTTGCCAGCCGCAGTAAGATGGGAACTGATGCACAGAAGAGTACAGAAAGCAAATGAAGATGGGGAGGAATAGGAAATGCCATAACTAGCGGAATAGATGCACTGCATAAGAAAACATGGTTTTGATGTGGGAGATTTCATCTGATTTGGGGAACATTTCCTCAGACGTGCGCACACACACTCAAACACGCATGAAATCTTAAAGAAAGTCATGGCGACAGTGATCTCAAATTGGTGAATAATAAATGTCTAAAAGTGCACATCATTGGTTGTTGCATAATACAGCAGCTTCTGACTCACAAAAAAGTACAAATAAAGAATGGGCTGCACAACAAGAGTCCTGCACAAACTGATGAGCAGAATTGTAAAGTAACTACGTACCAATACTTTGTTACTGTACTTAAGTAGAATTTTTGGGTATCTGTACTTTACTTGAGTAATTATTTTTCAGTCTACTTTTTACTTCTACTTCTTACATTTTCACACAGTTATTTGTACTTTCTACTCATTACATTTTTAAAAAAAGACAAGAAGTAGAAAGTCGTTACTTTTATTTCATTTTTGCTTGTTTTCATTCCAGCTTGTTATTGTAAAAAATATATCCATATAACCTGTGCCTCCTAGAGTGAATTTAATTGTGGTTGAATGAGAAGTATAAATATATAAAATTCTGATACCGTATACCAACAAAATGTATTCAAGAGCTAAAAATGGTGGATTTTGCGTGATATGTCCTCTTTTACATAGTGGCTTGTAATATACATTTTTTAAGCTAGATTTATCAGCCATAGGATAATGAAATGATTCATAGGCTTTATACATCTTTTAGGAAAGACGCTTGAAGATGGAGAAATGTGAGTTTAAAGCTTGCTTTAACAAAATTTTAATAGAAAACAAGATTTGGCATTGGCACTGTTATTTTATAAAGTGAACTGCAGTGCAGTGTTTATAATTACGGTTGCACAACAAACTGTATCAAGGCCAACCAGGAAGGAATTTAAAAGTGTTACAAACATTGCTTTAATTATACTGGAAGACATTTTCTTTGCTAGAATAGGATTAACATCTTAGTAAATAATTACAGCTTCATCCTGCAGTCAAGCAGCAGCATTAGTATTCATTACGTTATTCAGCCATAATTCTTTACATTTAAAAAATAATGCATTTATTTGTTTTAAATTATGCTGATGTTCAGGTTTGTTTACCTTTTAATTTAATGTTGCATATTGAGCTTTGCTATCTAATATAAAAGGTAAATGAAACAAGAGCATTGAAATTGAACTGTATTTGCAGGCTCTGTTAGGCACTTGAAAGGAACGCCAGTACAATTCTCACAGCTTCATCCCAGCAAGAAACCTCTTCACACCCCTGTGCTTTAAGGTTTCATCCCTTTTGATATTAAGGCTTTTTTGTTGGAGTGTAATCTCATCTGACATTACAGCTCTCAGAGATTATTGCATGAAGTACATCACACGCCATCAGAGTAAATGTAGCATTCAAACATCAGAGTTTTTCTTCTGGGTTTTCTTGGGGGTCTCCTGATCTTTGAAACTTGTTGTACAGAAGTCATGATCCCAAATTGGTTTGAAAAAGATAAAGGACGCAAAGAAAACCAACCTGTGTGCCGCGTCTTTGTCAGTAAAAACCTTTGAAAGAATCTGCAAAGTGAATTTTTGCTCTATTGAGGCTGATTTCAAAGCTGCCTTTTTGAATGGTCAGCACATGTGAGAGGTCTTTTATCCTTCCAAAAGGCTGGAGCAATGAGACACTCTAAAGCCCACTGCTTCACATCTCACTTGTCGGTGCACAGCTACTCAAACCCAGTGAGAGGTCACAAAAAAAATACACACAAACACCAGAACACACTCGCACACGCACACACACACAAGCTAAGATTTCAGACAGTTTATGCTGCATTTATACTCCTGTGGAGCTGAGATGAAAGTCAAGGTTGCAGGCTGCAGTGAGGTGGGAATCCGAGAGATGTGCACGTGTGCAATTTTTGTATTTGCACCCATTAAGTGAAGCTTGAACTTGGCCTGCAGGCCTTTCAGAGGATACATGAACCCTGATTATATTAGCTGTCTCCTCAACTCAGCGGGTCGCACTTATGTTTGTCAAGCTGGAAAGTGCTGAACTTTTCACCTCCGCTGTGTTTTAGCACCGTGTCAGCACACCGTGTTAGAGCTTCATTCTAACAGATAGCTGAACTGAAGGTGTGTTGATAAATGTGAGGATGGAGGGCATCAGCTTAGTGACATAGATGCGCATGGTTGTTTGCACAAGGGTATTTGAATAAAAATGGAGCTTTTGATCATGGAGATTAAATTCAATTCATCATCGATTTGAGCCTTTAAGATGGACAAATAACTTAGAAAAAAAAATCAAATAGATGTAAAACTGTCACCACTGGAACTAAATGAGATTCTTACCTCAGGTTACCGCCGCTGAAAAAGTAAAACTGGAATGGCCACTGGCAATGCTTTGCACTATTTATGGCAGCCTTTTGCTAGAAGCTATGCCTATCATTGTGCAGTATTTACTGTACATGTCACAGACATACATTAACTCCTTGTGCATGCTGTATATATCAATTAAAAAATGCACAAAATAGCTTTATTCTACCTAAATATTCATGTATTATGCACATTGTGAAAATAGGGAACAAGAGTTTGGCCTATATATTAATTCACTAACATCTAGCATATCTTTAAGTAGGTATAACACCGATATTTTTTTGGATGTTTTAGTATTTTTTACTGACAGCACAGATTTCTTTATAATGAGCCATGCTTGGATTTGAACCAGTACATTTTACATCCAATGAAAGCAAGGATGTTAACAAAAACATTGGACAATATTTTGGAAATTTAGAGATATTTCCACAGTTGTGGTCTTGAAAAAAAAATCCTGAGTCCTCAATGTCATATAAATCAAAATTTAACTATATATATAGTTAAATTTTATATATACACACTCTAGGATTTTTCCTCTACGGCACCAACATGTTGACACAAATTCTCTACTTGTTAGCATAGCCTTTGTTGTGGTTGCCCTATCCATTGTATTTATATAGTTCCTATATTCTGTGCCTTTCACTCAAACAAGTATCAAAGCACATATGGTTCACAAGGAGCAACATTGTGCTCACCTCCAAAAACCACAATAAACAAAATCCTCCTCCACTTCTTCTTTACATTGCTTTCTTGTGATTTCCTTGCAGTAATGAACCCCCACGAGTAGGTGTTGAAATAAGATGCACGCAGCAGCATCCTTTTTGCCCACTTTTTGAAGTATCAGGATTAGAGTTGTTCTTTTGGTCTGGCACAAAAACCATCACTTACTCTGTAAATGCTTTCCTAATAACACTGATTTGCAAGAGTCCCCTGAATGATAAAGCAGAAAAGCAAACACGTTTCAGCAGGAGATGATTTTAAATTGATCCCAGGACACATGAAAAACTGATAGAGAATTGAATGGAACTGTTTTTATGTTGCTTGTGGTGTTTTTGTGTAAATGTGTATTTTTAGGAAGCAATATTTTGACTGCATATACTGAAAATTATTAAAATACAATTACTTCTTTAGGCCTTATAGTTTTCTCTCCATGTAAATAGAATATGGAATGTGATCAGCACAATCTGAAGACGTGTTTATTATAAATAGGTTTTCAATAGAAACAAAGATTAAATTTCTGATGTTTTCTTGCTGTTTTTCTGTTTTAGGTGGAAACAAGCTGAAAGGACAGCAGTTCCATTTGGACTGGGCCTGGATCTCTTTGGAAAAGGAGTATTATGTGGTGGATGAGGAGGATAAATACATGGAAGTGGTTCTAAAACGAAGAGGATACCTAGGAGAAACATCGTTCATTGGTCAGTCTGCTGGTCCCCCCCCCTCCCCCCCTCAATCTGAACACTATATTTTGTGTGCAACCTTGACTAAATGTATAATATCATTGTTCAAAGCTTTTCAGTGAACTTTTACATGCAAAACCGAAAAAGTTGCAACCAAAAACCAACATACCCTCTAATCTGGTTTACCATCAGTCATTCTGTTCAGTGACAAGCCAAGTTATCAAAAACAAAACATTTTTAGTCCTCATTAGAAAAATGCTTTAAATGCTTTAGTAGTACAGTGAAAACCTGATTTACAGAACATTAATGTTTATGTTACAGAATTAGTAAATATATATTTTGGTCTTAATAATTTAGCTTGAAGATCCTTACTGTGCTGTGTTTCTTGTTTTCAGAAATTACCACAAACTAGCAGTAAATTAGTTCTATGAAAAAATACCTGACAGATTGAGTCCACAAACCGTGATACACAACTTCACAGGACTTCACTGTAATGAAAAAAGTGTTATTGTGTTAGGTGGCTTTTTAAAGCAACACAATATTTGTCTTTACAATGTAAATTTAACTTAACTTATTTAACTTATTGCATGCAAAAAAAAAAAAAAGAAAACATCCCACTGATTAAATGTCTTAAAGCAGCCAAAATATGTTTCTCTGACCAGCCTGCTGGAACATCTTCAACAAAATACTCACAATTTAGGCCCAAATTGCTCTGATAATTACTGGTAAACTGTCAAAGAGCAAAGCAGTGTGAAACTAAATTAACACCGACCTTTTTTTTAAATCTAAAACAGAGATTGCTGGAAGCTCTAATACTGAAGGCTCAAACTCAGCTTTTCAGTAACTGATGTATTTGCTGACCGATGCTTGTACATTTTACAGCATGAGCATAGTTGGTGTATTGAATTCCTCTACTATTTCTTTTTTTTTTCCAATATTTTGCTTCAGCCTTGTGTTTTTCTTGCTAAAGACAAAGCAAAACATTTTAATGGAAGATATATTTTGTAGCCTTGTCAGTAATTAGTTTCCAATTAAAAACCTCATTCAAAATGTCTGTTTTTATATAATAAAGAACTCTATTGTAGCACTCTAGATGATGCCACTTCACGCACAGAGCCTGGTCGACTCTAGCCTCACTGTCAGAGTTTGCCTGTTCTTTTCAAAGACATGTTAGTTTAGCTGGTGATTGTAATGTGAGGGGACAGAGCTAAGTAGAGAACCCTGCTTCATGTGAATCTGAGCGTGGATGGTTGTCTGTTTTGCTGTCAGAGCGTACCCTACATCCTGCAAAATGCCAGGCCTGAGCAATACAAGCTTTTAAAACGAGTGGCAGGCATCGCTCATGGACTAGATGATACCAGTTTTTGTTTGTTTGTTTGTGTTCTTTTTTTTTTTTTTCATTGCCATCCGCTGTAGGACCATTTGTTATTCGTCTGAGCCTTTATTGGAAAGGCATGGGAAAAAGATAAGAGGTTGAACATTGAATGTTGCTTCGTGGCTTACTGACTCCAGCCGAACTTTAGCCCAGCTTTCATTAGCTCGCTGGTCAGATAGCATTCAGCTGTGGAGATGAGTTTTTCACAGAGCTGAAGCAGAAAGCTACGGTTTAGTTCAGTGTAACAGCTGCTGACACTGAGATTCAGGCAGGTAACCCTTTTTATGTGAATGCTACACTCTTTTTACTAAAAACAAACTGAATTTATACCTGTGTTTGAAAAGAAATGTTTATGCTCCAGTTGAATATGGAAACAATATACTTTTTTCTCTAAATTTAAACTGTAAGATTAGTTACATAATTCTGTTTTTCTTGCTATGTTTCTAAAATACCAAGTGAGCCTCTTGTTATAGTGAACACTGTAAGCAAACTTCACTGAAACAATACTGTCTTACATAACTAGTGATTCATCATTACATTATGTGTTTCTTTGATATCTTTGATGACATAAAAATAAAACCTTCACTAAATAAGCCATTTTACAATGAATGTTGCTTTGTAGACTTAGAAAAAAACATTATCCTTAAGGACTCATGCAGTAATATTTTTTATTCAAATTAAAACAACTTTTTTGTCTCTTTCCCGACACACTGAAAAATGTTGCCTGTTTCACTTTTGTAATGAGATTTAAAAGTTTCATGCATCATTTTTAGCAATTTCTCCCACATCATTTTAAGAAAATTGCACTTTCATAAGACTAAGCCTTTTTAGTGGGGTAAAACAAATTGATTTATTTTTCTTTAAAGTCCCAATTAGTCTGAAACAGATTAATTTTAGTTCTGTTTTAAGTAGCACAAAACAATTTGAGATTATTCATCATAATATTGACCAATTTTTTAATCAAAATTTGTTATAGTGAGGGGTTGCTGCAAACGGCATTGTGCTCACTTTAAATGATGTTTTCTAAACCTTGAAGAAAAGCAGATATTTGTGCTGTCACTAACATTGTTTAAAGGATATTTTAGATCCTAATTTTTTTTCTAAAAGGACAAGGCGTTAGAGACATTGCTGTGTTTCTCCTCCATCCCAAATCCAGCCAACAAACCTCAATTACAGACTTATTACTGAGCTTTTTGACCAGCAGATGTAAGTGATTTAGTCTTGCAAGAACAGCTCAGCATGTTTTTGTGCTTATGTGCGAGTTGTTGGAGCGGGTTCGAAGGTTAAAAGGATGATGACGATGTTGTCCCTGAGCGCCTCTCATAGCATTGACTTTATCATAGTTCAGCTGGTTTGCTTAGAGAGAAGTAGCAGCTGCAAGCAGCTTTTACTCTCCCACCTCTCATCATGGGTCTGATCCCTGTTAATCATGTGGTCAAGTGCTGGCATCACAGTTTATATAGCCTTTATATACCTGTCCATGAGGTAGTGATGTGTGAGAGTGCTTGTGAGTGCATTTGATTTTTGGCAGGATGGTTTTAAGTCTGTCTCTTGGGTACACATGAGAGGTTTTGTTCTCACTCACATTTCTTTGCACAGTTTGAGGTGTGAGCACATGGTTGCCTTTGACACACACTTCCACACACTACACATCAACACACACGTTCAGTTTCAAGCCAGCGTTTAGAAAGCCCTGGTTCACTTACACACTTAAAAGGATCTGTTTTTTTTTTTTTTTTGGTAGTCTTTTGTACTTATTGTTGGGTTTATTTATTTTTACTTCTGTTTCTTTGTGTTTCACTTAACCACCAGTATATTTTCCCAATCTTTTCCCCCAGTTAGATTCTTCACCACATTCTCCAGCTTGTGTTTAGCCTGATTTTTTTGGTCCGACATATTAACAACTCAAATTAGTCATGATGGACACAAGAAGATCCTCAACTATGATAAGTGATAGCCTTTTAAAAAATAATTTCCAAAAATGGCACCATTGTTGAAGTCATGATGAGTTTGATGTGCCAATATTTCCTTTACCATTTTGATTCTTA
>JARVGW010000161.1:9940709-9963790 GCA_031762495.1 Anablepsoides rubrolineatus
AAACAGCACAGACTGACAGATTAATCAAAACACACAAAAGACAAAGCTCCAACAAAGCAGCAGGGACTTTTTACACACTGCAGGAGTGGAGGCGTTAACCGGACAATAAAATTCATCTTCCAACATTTTTTTTAAGCCCAATAAAATCTAAAGTGTGCGCTATTTTTTATTTTTATTTTTTTTTGTGAATCTGGGCTTGAAAAGACTGTCCTAAATCCAAGTGTGAACTGTGGTTTGTTCTGGCTTTGGTTTTCTACGGGAGGGTGGGGTTATATTCAGCAGGACACCAGCAGGAGATGGGCTCAGTGTCACAAAAAGCACAAGATGAATAACTTTCCTGCTTTCAATGTGTCACCACATCTCTATCTATTATTGGTTTAATAAATCCAGTCAGTTTCAAAGAGCATATGTGTTTGTTTGATTAGTATTGTCTTTAATGGAGGCAGTGAAGAGTTACTGAATTTGGCCTCTGACAGCCGTGCTGTGTTTGTCGACGTGGTTTTGTGGAAGATTTAGATGGACTAACGCCACCTGTCCACAAAAACCTGTCTTCCTTTTTTATGTTTTTGCTTTATTTTATTCATCTCCACATTATCCAGACATGTTCATTGGATGACTTTCCTTTTTATTTTAGCATAAAAATTAAGCTACCTGTAGATAGATAGATAAGGCCTTTTTTTGTCACTGTACAGCGCACAATGAAAGTACACTGCAGGTCTTAAAGCAAAATTCCGATATTTTGCACGAATCCAATTTTTTTTGTGTATGTGTGTCTGAACTTTCACATTATATTTTAAATTTGACCTCCATCAGACTCCAGTGTGAACACCTTATACCACTGATGTAACTTGCATGCTCAGAATGACTTTGAGGTTGGTATCACTATTACTTGGCTCGATCTGTATACACACCTCACTGATGTAAAAATCGGATGAAATGTGACATGACCATTCAGACTGCAGTTGCATTGAAAAACATCAGATACATATCCAATTTAGCACCACATTCTGAAAAGGTCTGGGTCAGATTTGGAAAAATCAGACTGCCATGTAAAAAAAATAGCAATATGTGTCCCATAGGGGCAAAAAAAAAATCAGATTAGCACTTTATGCAGTACTCTTAATCCTATTTATAGCTAGTCTTTGCACTCTTAATACCTGCTTGTTTTTCTCCTTTGTATTTAAAACTGTTAAATTTCAAAAATGCATTTTAAAAAAGTGCATCAACCCATTGCACGTAATTCAACTTTTTTTTTTGCCTTTCTTTTTTATTCTGACCCCTACTCCTTTTTTCCCCAATGTTTAAGCCATATTTTACCAACGCACATCGCTGAACATCTGAACTCCTGCACTGTTATTCTGCTTTATCAACAAGCAACTCTCCATCTTTTTGTGCGCCTCCCCTATGAGCACATCTGCGCGTCTGTCCGGATGATTGAGTGCCGTTTAACAAGCTTGACCAAAAAAAACACATGCTGAACATCACAGGGGAGCTGCATCACCTGCTGAAAGTGATATCTTGGCTTCGGCGAGTGTACACAAGTAACACGCAGACAGATGTGTGGCATGCAGACATGCACCTGCACATCTGCTTGCTTGCATGAGAGTTTTCCGCTTTGATGCCTTGTTCTCAACTACTGCACATAATTTCCTCCCCAATTGCCCCCTTTGATTTTATTTTGATGTTTATTGTGTTTGGGCTGATTTTGGCATCTTTCATATTAGCATTGTCCAGTTTGCGGCTCGTAAAATTAATGTGTGCCGGTGGTGTGTTTGTGCCGTGACCAGGGTGTGCAAGTCATTAAATCGGCATTGCTTTCCCAGCACTCTGGTTTGGTTAAAGTCAGAAAATCAGCATGTTATTGGATTTTTTTTTACTCTGGAAAGACATAAACTACGGAAGGAAAACAGTCAAACATGAAAGTAACCACATGAACTCCAAAGCACTACTAATCATCCACATGTTAGACAAAGATATGATGACTTATAGATGCAAATCACTGAATGCACTATTCATATTTCTCCCTGTTCTCACGACCTTTTAACACCTCAGGTTCTGAGAGTGGCTATGACGGATATGAATGCAACACACACACACACACACACATACATACATACACACATTACAACCACTCATGCCTGGGAAATACTTGAAGGAAGTAGAGGAAAAGGAAAGCAGGGAAACCAAGAAATAAATAACTCCTTTGTGTAGCGGTTAAATAAACAGCACAGCACATTACAGACTTACTACAGCGCCCAAACTGATAAGACACTTCCTACACACAACATGTATGTCTGTATGTCTGGGCAAACAGTGAGAGAAAGCAATGAGATGTACTGAGAAAGATATAAAGAAAAAAGAAAGAAATGACAATAAAAAAACTGGAACCAAACTATAATCAAAACAAGATCATACGAAATCGTGCGATCTTCATACACTTCGTCTGATAACGCATTTCCTTGTTTTACATTGTCTAGATTTTCTTCATTTAAAGCAACCAAACCAAGCTGACCACACCAACATGATCATTTTAATATTCAAACAGTGATTATTATTACAGCAAATATCAGTACAATACTGAGAAAAGTTTATCTTGAAACTCAGGAACGTGACAAAAGCTCAAAATCACATCTATTCTGAAAAATGTCTTACCAAAAACCTATCTACTTCATCGGCTGGCCCAGTTCTTAAATTTGTCTTTAACTGACAAAGTAGGATATTGAATGTTCCACAATTTCATCCTTATAGTCAAATTAAGAGTAGAACAGAACAAATCTGGAAAAAGATCCATTAGTTTATTAGCTTGGCTGTAACACTTGTGAGCATGTGTGTCCAATCTGAGAAGCCACATATTCCACTGACAGAGGGAAAAAAAAAAAAGAAAAAGTTTACACCAGCTACCATTATACTGCAAATCACAACCCTTGTGGGGAGATTCTTGCTTCGAGACTCTTGGCTCGGTCACAGCAAACCCTGAAAAACGTGCAAGAACGAGCAAATCAAACCCTATTCACTCACTCTAGTATACTGGAAAACCACCCGTGATGTCTGGCATGGGATTACGCTGGCACCCAGTACCAGAATATCTGCCAGCTAAGATTAGAAAAAAAAGGAGGAACTGTCGATTACAACTGTTGCTGGAACTAGAATTAAGGTCCAAAGAGTTCATGTGAGGGGGTTTAACAATTCAGCCGAGCAAAAGGGTCACTTTTCAAGTCAGTCACATGCTGCATCATTTAAACACTTAAAGCGATAGTTCCCTTACAATCAAAACTAGGATTTTTTTTCTTCTATTTTCCTCCATATAGTAAAACAAACTGATAAAAATGGTTGTTTTAAACAAGTCATGATGTCATGTTGAGACCTAACTGATAGACAAACAGCTAGCCATCCATTTTCATTTCTCAGGAGTATTTCTCCGCAGTAAAGGAAGCCCCTAGACTCATGATAAAAGGAAGACAGTCAAGCTACAGAGAGATAACGCACAGATACCGCATGTTCACCCCACACTGCTAGATTGGATGCTATGGCAACCCAACAAGGTGAGAAAAAGGACATTTCAAAACAGAGTAAATCTCCTCCCATTAGCTTTGGAAAACCAGGTTTTCTATTTCTTTTTTTCCCTCTACCTTTGTAAATCATTCCCTCCTAAAATGGACAATGAATGGCCACACTGTGCTTTTTATAGAACATAGACTTTTTGGATTCTAACAAAATGATTTAGAAGTTAAACATGTACTATTCTCTTTCACAGTTCTCTGAAACAGAAGCTCAAATCTGTTTTCAACTTAAGACACAAGTTAGATTTTCATGCAGTTTCATAATGACGTATAACTCAAACTTTCGCCACAGGAAAGCAGAAAATAAACAAACTAAATTACTTGGTTTCACCTGTATAATGTATGACAAGTGTGGCCAAGCACCATTAGAAATAAAAACAGTGTTCCCCACATAGCAGCAAAATAGATGATTAAGTGAGGAAAGGTGTGCTTTCTTACCTGTAAAAAGCAGGTCCCAGCAGGGGTGTTCTCTTTGATGGAGGCGTTGTAGAAGTTTTTGGAAAACTCAGGTGTGTTGTCATTAACATCCTGGAGCACAATGTCTACCTTCACTGTTGACGACAGAGGCGGGCGGCCGCCATCCATCGCAACAACAGTTACACTCGGAGCAGGTTCTGATTCAAAGTCCAGAGCAGTCGCTGTGGTAATGATCCCTGTAATTGGATCGATTGAGAACCAGTCAGAGCGAGAGTTTTTGCCCTTCAGTAGGCTGTATCGCACGTCCCCGTTGGGGCCCTGGTCCTTGTCCCTGGCTGTTACCTGAAGAACAAAGGACCCAGGATACACAATCTCAGGAATGGTCTGTCTGTAGGCCTGCTGGTCAAACAGAGGAGGGTTGTCATTGACATCAGTCACTTGGATAGTGAAGGAGGACTCTGCCCTGAGGGGAGGGGTGCCCGAGTCTGTGGCCATCACCCTGAGGTCATACGAATCTCTCTCCTCCCTATCCAGGACTTGGTCTACATAAATCAGGTAAATTATGCTGTCCTTGGTTGTTAGAGCAAACTTCCCATCCCCCCCCTCCAGGGAGACGTTAACGTTGGCGTACTCTCCATAGTCTGGGTCAGTGACAGATATCCGAGCCACGTACTGGCCTGGCTGGGCTCCTTCGGAAATTCTCGGAGAGCCGTCCTCACTGAGAAAGATGATGGTCATGGTGGGCTGGTTGTCATTAAAGTCGCGGACGTGAATGGTCACAAATGCATTGGTCACCTGCAAAAACATTACAGCACAATAATTAATTATACTTGGTGCACCAAATCAGTCTGAATTACAAAACAACAAAGTAAAGCCTAAATTTTGTCCCATGAAACAAATCTAAAGCTAGCTTTTTATACCTAAAATTAAATATTCATGGTATTTTCACGCTATGTTTAGACTTTCTTTTTCACCAAAAAAAAAAAAAAAATCACATTAAAATATTTGCAAAAATTCAAAAAGCTTGCTATTTTTATGAACATGCTTATCCTTCAAATACAAAAAGTCAAATAAAACATCTTTATATCTAAGAAAATTTGCATAATACGTACATGATTTTACCCATTTTGTCTCATAACTGGGAAAATTTCTCTTGAATTTGGCTCAGCAAAGTGAAACAGAAGAGTGACATCAAAGGGGAACACTTTAAGAAAAGAAACTCACTGGTCTTTGTTTATTGAAACAATCATTTTTAAACTCTTCTTCAACTCTGATAGTGACCAAAATAATTTAAATAAACATCAGATAAACTTTAATTACTGTAGCATTGCTCTGTTTACATGCAGACATTCCCCTTTGACATCACTTCTTGTTTCTTTACACTCAAATATCTCAACAATTGTTCATCTCAGCGGGGTGAAATTTGTTTTGCAATATGTTGTCAATGTTCTCTTTTCAAAAACACATTCACATTTATCACATTTTATGTCACAGGCACTTTAAGTGAACAATGCACAAATGCTGACTGAACCATTGTTAAAAAAGGCTGATTTTGTTAGTCATGTGAATATTTTTTTGTTGTAATGCACTGTAATGAATAGCTTGAAAGCAATTACCTCAGGCTGGCTGGCATTATCCTTGGCCTGGACCACCAGTTCATGAACCCTCTTCAGCTCAAAGTCTAAGGGTTTATTTAGCGTAATAACCCCAGTCTTTAAGTCAATGACAAAGTAACGGTCCGGATCACTTTGGCGGCGGTTGATTTCATAAAGTACAAGACCATTATCTCCTTCATCCTCATCTGCTGCAAACACCTGCAGACAAAGCAAGTCAAATACTGAAAGACCTTAAATGTAAAAATCGTTGCCTCCTAAATACTCAAAAAAGACTGTTTTCAAACCTGTAGAATGCTGCTTCCTTGTGGGAGACTTTCAGAAATAATTGCATGGTATCTGCTTTGGTTAAAGACAGGTGCATGATCGTTGATGTCAGTCACTATCACTTCCAGAGTCATGGATCCAACTCTTCTAGGGGAACCTCCATCAAAGGCCTCTATGACTAGGTTGTATGATGAGCGTTTCTCTCTGTCCAGCAGTCCATTGACCACCAAATCTAGATACAGAACCTTGTTAGCACCCCTCTTAGTCTCCAGTCGGAACGTCTGGCCTACGTTACCCTCTCGAATGGTATAGCCTTGGGTGGTCAGCTGGTCTTTGTCAGCATCTGTTGCAGGGTCCAAGGAAAACCTAGTCCCCACTGCTGTGTGTTCGGGAATCTTAAGAACAACCTTCTTTTTGGGGAACGCAGGTGCGTGATCATTGATGTCGTTAACAGTAATAGACACCTCAATAGTGATGCCCGTCATTGTCACAGCAATGAAGCTGTAGTGGTCCCGCTCCTCTCGGTCCAGACGGCGTGCTGTGGTAATAATGCCTGTGGTCTCGTCAATGTGGAGGTCGCTGCCAACACCTGTGCCCTCGTGGTCAGAGATGAAGTAAAGGCTTGCGGTTTCACCAGGTGGTAATCCTGCACTGATGTCGCCAACAATCGTCCCCTCTGGTTGGCCTTCATCCAACTGGAGTTCCAGCGCTCCGAGAACAGCTGTGGATTGAAGCAGGGCGATGAAGAAAGAAAACAGCAGCTTCTGTTGGCACAGACTTGAACGTACAAAGGCTACGCCGATCCAGGCCCTCCGCCTCGACCTGTTGCTTCTTATTGACATAGCTGGGCTCTGTTAATCCTGGAAGAGTGGACAAAAGAGATAAAACAAATTAGAATATGTGAAATCTTTTTTTACATTTTAAAGATTGAAAACATTTTGACAGTTTCCTGAGATCTCTCTGGGAACAAAGTGAAATCAAAATGTTCTATATTTCAAAGCTGAGTATGCATCTTAAATCCCTGCATGACAGCGTGCTAACACTTTTACAATCCAGAACTAATATTAAAGATGTTGCCTGAGGAATTTCAGCTTTGTTCCCCATAAAATATATATATATAAAACATTGTTCTAAAGAACTCTTCTGCAAGGCGAGTTGAAAAATGCATGAAAATTCAAGTGCATCCAGGGTCACATATAAATTTGAGCCACATTGAGAACAAAACTATAAAATATATTTGACTTGAGGTTAACATTTAACTTATGTATTTATTTATTTAATACTGGCAGGGTGTTGAACTCCCCAATAAATAGACATTATGCATTACAGAAATATTTGAGACACTGAGTTTGGCATTAAAACTTTTTTTTTCTAGAAGCTTTCCAATAAAAATAAAAAAATACATGAGACATTTATGCCTGTACCTGCTACACAGGACTATAATCTAGGCAAACGCTAAGGGCCTCATCTATCTAGGGAGCACCACAAATGGGGGACAAAAATTGTTTTGTTTTGTTTCTTTTCATCAGAGTATAGTTGCTTCAGTCTGTAGAATAATCACTGGTTATTTAAGTTTATGAAGGCACCTTGTTCTGTGGGTTTTTCAGCTGCGTTGTTACTGCATGAGGTGTTAGGATATTTTAGGATAAAAGTATCATATGAAGCTCTCAAGAGTAATGTTGCTCAGTGTGTAAATAAAAAAATAATAAAATAATAAGAATAATGGAAGCTTCAATTATGATCTCAGATAAGGTTCAGGTTAAAGTGTGGTTTTCAGTGGTTTGGTCATATACTAGATCTAAATATAAACAGGCAATAACTCTTAAGTCTTCTAGCTGACACTTTATGTCAAAAAATGATGGTTTGCCAAGCGTCCCAGAAACTTGGATGGGCCTTATTGTGTGAAAACATGAGTCACATGTCTTTAAAGAGTTTCTTAAAACTCACCTGACACTTTCTGAGTTTCCTGGCAGCAAACTAAAAGCCACCATCTGGTACTTTCAGAAAGTTAAAACAAACACCAATAATTATTTGCAATTGGTAATTGACCCAAGTTGGACAAACGTGCAGTACTTTTCCAAGCTAGAATAAAATCAAACAAATCACGCTCATAACTACTCTGGCAAGTCCACGCAAATTCAGCGGAACTCTCACGAAGTAGATGCACAGTTTTCCTCCTTGATGAGGTTCCCAGATATTTAGACTACTTTGGAAATTACCTCGGTTCTGTCTGTATTTGCAGGGTAAGCTTTACTGAGCGCGCAGCTCTTTAAAGCATCCTGCAACTTCAAGATCTACCTCACATGAATCATTGATCAAACGGTGTCACCTGACGGATTCTGCTTTAGAAATCCTCTACATTGATCTGAAGATCAATACCTAAACTTCTGGGAACATGAAGGAGTTGTTGCTGCCGTAGCATTATAAAACGTGTGATGCAGGGGAAAAAGTGGTAGCAGACTGAAAAGGGAGTTGAAAGTGCTGGGTGTTGGCCTACACTGGCCAGCCATATTCACCCAGAAAATCACTCCCATAGCGCATATATAATCTGGACAGTTAACTTTAGGAATTTCTTTTGACCCGAAAGCAAAAGCAAGGCTGTTGCCAGCTAAAGTGTTTGCACATAGCCTAAAATGTTCAGTTTTAAAAGCACGGTAAAAAAAATTGGTGACAATTTGAGATGATTTAAAGCATTTTCTTTTGTGAACTATAAGTCAATAATTTTAGAGTTTTCTAACACTATTAATGACAAGTTTCAGCTAAATATCTAGAGATATATTCTTGTTTTCTATAGTCCATGGCAAAATTGAGTTGACTACAAAAATGAAGTTGTGGACATACATCCAATGATTACTTTCTGTTTCATTAAAATTCGCTCACTGGTTCATAAGATATTTTGCCAACAGATCCACAGATAACCACATTCAAAAGAAAATTTCATGACATTGCCCTTTCATGGTAGTGGGGGATAAAACAATTTCACATTTATCAAAATCTGCTTCGACGTTCCATTTCACCTGTTTTTTTCCTACATTTCTGAGCTCCAGCGGTAGTTTATGGGGCTCTAAAGAGGAAGAATTAATAAAGGCTATAGCTCCGCTGGGACAGGGAGAGGGACACTGATACTGCCCCCCCTCCTCGACTCGGTCACTGACCTCTACATCTGGTTCAGACGGCTGCTCGAGACAGTTGCTGCACTCCTACACAATGGTGGAGTCTGAGCACATGTCTGCACACACACCCATGGTTTGTTGTGCTTGTGTGTGGAAAAGAAAAAAAAAACAGACGCGTGTCTCTGTGTGGACAGGATTTTGTGTCTTTGTATAAAAGTGGCAATATAAAGAGAAGCTAAATTAAGATCTCTAAATGAGACGGTTAAGAGTGTGTTGATGAAGGCTTACCAATCTGCTGCTGGGAGGAAAAGTCAAAGTCAAACTTTGATAAAAAAAAAAAAAATACCCTCAGTTCTGTACCATAATCCATCCACTCAGGATGAGGGGGGGGGAAAAGGAAAAGCAAAGAACAAAGAAAAGAAATGGAAAATGTGGATGTGAGATATAATAAGAAAAAGTTACATCCACATAGCAGTGATTAGCGTTTACTTTGGCCTGACAGCCTTATTGTCTTTAGGGACCACTGAGCCGTGAAGGGAAACTTTCTTTTTTTTTTTTGATGGAGTCAGAAAGGGTGTATTCCAAAAAGTGTGTGCATTGTGTGTTTTTACACGCTCACTCACGCGTTGCTTCATACGAGCATCAATAAAAAATTGATTAACGAATCACATGGCTTTAATCTGTCACTGTAGATGAAACGTCGGTTTATGACATCATCTTTCCATTTTGACATGTGCTGTAATACACTTGTGTTTTACTCTGGAAATCATGATCTGAGGAATGAAAAGAACAAAGGCTGAAGGAGACAAGATTAAACAGATGAGCCGAAGAGGAAAATTTGATTCATCCCCTTGTTCTGCCAAATATGATAAAATATCCTTTTTTTTAATGTTAGGGTCAATTGAAATGTTTTTATTTCGACCAACATCTAAAGTTTTAGCTTAACAGTAAAAATATATTATTTTTTCATTTTGACCATGACATCTGCATACGAACCATAGCATCGCCACACTGACAGACAGGACCAACCCTGGAGGGCTCCATACTGTCTCAGCCACATTATATCTGGCGTTGCTCCTCCATAATCTGACTCTGAGGTACACGGCCCTCAAAGCCTTAAATACATCCTCCGCTCCAAAGAACTGTGACTAAATAATCAAAAACCACAGTGTTTTCCGCAAGCGATCTTTTAAAATACAAGGATGTGCTCAAGCAGGTTTGTGTTGTTGAATCTCAGCGAGAAGGAACAGCTACATCTCCCTTTTCCTTTAAATGTTCACTCCTCCTCTCCCTCCCTCTGCCCGTCCCATCTAATGGCTTTAGCAGATTCGGTTGGGCACGCCACAGCTACCCGCAGCCAAACTAAACAGGACCCCAAAGTCAAAAAGTTCCAGCTTCCATGTTTTCCGTCTTTCAACCTCTTCTGCTTCATCACCAAGAACAAACACGGGCGAGATCTTTATCGGCAGTAAAGTCAGACAGAAGACAGAATAAAGGCAAACATTTTTTTTATTATTGTCAAAGATCAGAATCAAGGAAGCATCAATCCATCAGACTGATCAGAATCAGGCCGTTTTCTAAGTCAAGAGTCAAAGTTAGCCACAGTCTGTAAAATACAGACAGTATCCATAAACTAGCTTTAATTAAAA
Source organism: Anablepsoides rubrolineatus (assembly GCA_031762495.1). Lineage (NCBI taxonomy): Eukaryota > Metazoa > Chordata > Actinopteri > Cyprinodontiformes > Rivulidae > Anablepsoides > Anablepsoides rubrolineatus. The sequence goes on from JARVGW010000161.1 coordinate 9,951,329, forward strand.
AATGAAGTCTGAGTACATTTTCAGCTTATTTTACTGCCATTTAAACAAGTAACACACTTAAAATACAGCTACCTGATTAATTGGCCAGCTAATTTCAATCAGCCATTTTTACTTACCTTTAATCATAATACTTAACTATGTATTATTTTATGTGCAAAAATAGTGTTCTAAATTTTGTTAAATAAATGTTTATTAAAATGAAGCAAGTATTGTGTTAAATGAGAAATATATTTTGGCCGAAAAAACAAAACAAAACAGTAATGCACACCAGCCTGAGTTGCCTTGATTTCTAAAAACTGGCTTCAGCCTTAAACAAATTCATAACAATCTACTTCAACCAGTCCAAATCTTTGTTAGACATATTTTGCAACCAAGATGTTAAGCTTGAATTTCAGTGCCGGTTAATAATGGAGCAATAATGTGTTTTTCTTATGATTCTGTTTAAATGTTTGAGTGTGTGGTAAAACAGACAGCGGATGTCCAGAGTGTAATAAATGCTGTAGTGGAAATAGATGGATGAGTGCTTTGCGTCTCAGTTTCCTTGCTGTTTGGGTTGTGTGTGGACTTAAGGGGGTCGACAGCTACGACCCACTTGATCCCCTCAGTTGCCTTTCCCTGGATATCTGGATTTAGACATCCTATTTCTAAGTCCAGCTGTCACGGTTCATGTGTGTGTGTGTTGTCTGGTGTTTATTTGATTCTCTATCTATGTACATACACTCATGTTTCCTCTAATTAAGTTTCTTCAATAAAAGGTGGCTATCAGTTTCAGTTTATTTACTCAACTGGGCCAATTAAAAGCAAATTACTCTCAGTTTAATCATTCTGAAGCAGAATCCACTCCTTAGACAGCCAGACGACCACTGTCTGGATGGTTGCAGACCCACTGAAATATACATGCTTTTGCCGTACAACACTCAATCAATATTAATGCAGGAGGGAGTTCATGAACGTGTCATACAACTGCTGTCCTTCACCCAAGGGAGGAATCTCAACCGGAAACATCAAATATCTGGGTCATGAAGACTGGTGGAGGTATGTTAGATTTATTTACCAATGGCTTTATGTTTAATAATGTTCACGTTTCAGCAAATAATCCTTCTTTGTTCTTTTAGATCTTAAAAGATTTACAAAGCAGTGGGACAGATCAAATAATATATTGTTTCATTAAGCTAAGCTTTTCTTATTGTTTATTAGGATCTGGTTGAACATTGTAACTAACATTGGGCTCAGTATTACGCAAGACAAAAACTTATTTATAGTAAATGGCACATTCTACTTTTTTAATGCAAGAAACCAGCCTGTTCTGAAAGCTTTAGGCACAAAAAAGAGACTCCCTTTTATTCAGCTACAGATTATTAATGTGGTATCTGTACTATTCAGTCGTTGTTCTTTTTCTTTCTGCATACCTCCACTGAAACATTTACAAAATTCTACGGGGAGAATAATGGGGTGGGGTAAAAACTGCTAAAGTTTATGAAACTGCTGCAGTAGGATGACAATTCAAAGCTGGTGTGACGGCTTGTTTATCCTCCAAGGTTGTCAGGCAGGAATCCAGACACGCAAAGTTACAAACTTCAGCAGGTCCCCTGCGACACAATGTCCTAGATTTAACTCACCAGAACGAGAAGGAGAACTCAAGCCGAAGAAGAAATCTAAACAGGTTCCAGGGTTTCGCTTCAACATTGTTCCAACATGAAGGGATTAATGTCAAGAAATGCACTAAACAAAACGCTGCCATTCTTTGGGGGGAATAAGGTTTTAATTTTCCACAACTAAGCTAGAACAAACATATGTCTGATGTGGTTCTTGGGTACAAATAAATCTTTTGTTTTAAAACTTGTTGAGATGAGGCGTGTATGACGGTGCGAAAAAAAGGAAGGGGGCGGGCCAGCATCAGTAAAAATACCAAATATAGTCCCAAAACGAAACACGAAAAATGGAATAATTGACTTGTTTCATTTTGTTTCATGTCTCTTTTAGTAGATTGAAATAATTTCCTTCAAACTGATGAAAGTTAAACAACTGCCTCTGAGGTTTACCTCCTTTTTGCTTTGTCTCTACAAGAAGAACAGTGCAAGAAGAGGGTAAACTCCTGAGGTAGTGAGCAACAGCAGTCAATCAAAAGGATTAACGAGAGATTTTACTAGTTTTAATAAAATTACAACCCTAATCTTAAAACTATAACTTTTCTCCCATGTTGAATTCCTCTCCTCTCTTTAATACCTGTAACCTTTCAAGTTTGATCATTTCTTTGTCACTTCTTATGACACATTTATTCATGTGAGGAAGCATGCTGAAATCAGAATTTAAATAAAAGAAGATAACTTTAGTTTTTTATGAGTGCACAGCTCACACAGACACATAAATATTGCACATGTGAGCCATCTGTGAAGCCACAGAGAAAGTGAAAACACAGCTGGATAGATATACAGTACATGTGGCGACTGTAAAATTTAGTTTTGTTTGTTTGGGGGTGAAAAAATCGATTCAATAAACATACTAAAACATATTAAATGTAGAAAATCAGCAGGATAAGAAGAGGGAGTGTGATGCAGGAGGGAGACGTCTGTGTAGCAGCAGCTGCCATCTACCATCACTCGGCGCCCCTCCCCATCAGGGGGCTCGCTTAATATCCCACAAGGGCAAAGCTGCTGAGTGGAACCTTGTCCATGACTCTGTCAAACTACCGGTGAAACTGAGATGAATTCCCTTTACAGCAGATCAAGCTCATGACTTCAGTATTAATTAGGAGAACTCTGAGTTGTATCACTGATACGCTCGGCGGAGAAACGCAGCAACGCCGACTGGAAGCAATTAAACATCGGGAAATATTTTTAGTGTTGAATGTGGAAGTCATTATGAAGCACAATCAACTACCTCATAACATTAAGTGGATGCTGTGTTTTCAATGTATTGTGGCGTTTGTTGTAGCTGATTTTTTGAATTGGTCAAAACGGCGAATAAGGCGGATGATTGTATTGTTTTTGTGCGTTTGTACATTTGTGCGTCTGTTACCAAGGTGGTACCACTGGATACATTTTATTCACATGTGAAGAGGGTAATTACGGGATTTATGCACAACTGAATAACTTGGAGTCCTGATTAAAGATGGCCACCACTCCCAACTATATTTAAAAAGCACAAAAATGGCTACACCTCAGTTTATTTTACAGATGGAGAAACTGTCCATCCTTCTTATAACTTCTCCACGTGTTGCCACACATGCAGCCGAGCAAACACAGTAATCTTTTGCATTCCGTCTCATAAAATAATCAGGGACCCCTGCCAAACAGCAAGTTGTTCCTATCGGCCCGTGCTATTGTTTCAGAAAACACATAAACATTAATCAAAGTGATAAGATATTCTAGCTGAAGAGTTTGCCAGCTGGCTAATTTTTGAGGTGAAATAAGTTCAGTAAACGAGAAATTCTATAAGCTACATTTCACAGGGAGAGACCTTGGTTTTTCTTTAGGTGACAGATCAGGGAAATCTATCAAAATCTGCAATTACTCATCCCATGCACAAAAAATGAGACAGTTACTTGGCTTATTAGTTAATAAATCCTCCATCAGCTCCAGAGTTAGTGTCGCGTCGACAGCTGTTCGCCAAGAAAATGCCTTTGTATCGTATTACTCTTACTGCATTTCTTGTGGTAAGTCTGGGAATTAAGCCCAACTCTCTTTGTTTTACACATCAGTCATTAGTGACAAATGAAACAATGATGAAAAGACAGACGCAAAGGGGTTGCGGTTGTAAATGAAAAATTATTTCATTAAGTGGAACGTAAACAAAAAAACAGAAGAAACCCGTTTTCATATGCCTAGCTGTCATTACTGTCAAACTAAAAAAAAAGGAATAAAAAAAATACAACTCCAATGCCAAAACTGCTGGGACAGTGTGTAAAATGTAAATAAAAAAGAAATGGAATAGTTTGCAATTTTTATAAACCCATATTTTATTCACAAAAAAGTCTCTGATGGTATGGGGGTGCATTACTGCCTCTCATCACACAGACTTTTTGGCACATCACAAAGCCAACCATCCAGCAAAAAAGACACAGGACTGTTGAACAGCTAAAAGGATCATTAAGCAAGAATAGGATAGCATCCATCTGCAAAAGTAATGAGTCTCCTCCGGTCCTAGATGTTTACAGACTGTTGTTAAAAGTAAAGGGATGCTTCGCAGAGCTCAACATGTCCCTGTCCCAACCTTTTCATGCTGTGTTGGGTTTTTGTAAGTTTACAAATAATTGCATTCTGATCTACATTTTACAAAATGTTTCAACTTTCTTTAGCATTGGGGTTGTTAAATATTTTCTAACAATTCGTTTTTTTTTCACATCTGAATCCCTTAACTTGCAGAGAAAGACGTTTTACCTGAACAATGCAGCTCTGTGCATGTGTTTGAAGTCCCAAAAAGCTCAGATCTTCTCACTAACTGCATTAAAAACACATGAGATTCTGCACAGAGAAGCTCTCGTCCCTTCCCTCCGCTCAAAACCTGCTCCTCTCAGAGCTTAGTCACTTTTAATCCATCCAGCACCCAGATGGGCTGCAGTCACCACATTTCATTCATCTTTGTTCAGACGCATCCAATTCCATAACCTTTGTTTTATGTGGCCCATGAAATTAATACATCACTTCATTCGTATACATGTGGGGGTAAAAAGGCTGCAAGGCTGTGCAGCCTGTCTCTTCTATGGGGAAGATTAAACAGAAACATCTGAGCAGAAAACTTTTACTGAGTGAACAGACACAGATACAGAGCTGAGATTACTAATATGCCATCAATAGACAAAACTAAACAGCATTAAAATATTCTAAAGAAAAAAAACTTAAAGGCATACATTAAGATCATCCTGTGCTGAAACATAAGAGGTATATATGAGCTGGGGCTGACGAGGGAACGAGGAACAGCTGAGCTAAACGAGGCGAGGCACAGGTGTGAGTGGGTGTGGCCCAACCCAGGAGCTGACAGAGGGAGAATGAACTGGTGACATCATCTAATGAGGTCATCCTAAAAGTTTCATTGAAATCTGCCCTGTGGTTCATGAAATATTTTGCTGTCAGACAGAGTTGACTCCAAATACATCATTTAAGCAAAGACGTTGCTCAATCTGTTCGTTAATTAGATGCGTTTGAAAACTTGGGCCACACACATCTACTGTAACACACACACACAAAACTTGGAGTTCAATTATTTAGCCACACTTTAGCGCTGCAAAATCACTGTCACAAGTCCAAGCTGTGCTGCAGACTCACTGGATTAGGAAACTTAATACAACACCGGGCTTTAAAGGATTTCCACATAATAGCTACATCTAGGATTATTCATGTATGCTGAGTTCCAGGAGGAAATATCAGGAATATTTAATCTAATGCTAAAATGACAAGTCTGGATGAACATTTATTGTTCAAATCCTAAATATAGCAAACTGATGTATCTAAAAATCTGTTTACTTACTGCCTTATTTGACAGCACATATAGTCCAATAAGTTTCTTTTTTATTATTTTGGTTCACTGCCTGCCCAGCACATCATTAGACTAAATCAGTGGTTCTCAATTCCAGTCCTCAAGGACCACTATCCTGCATGCTTTATTTGTTTCCCTGTTCTTTAGCAGGTCTTTAAGTTCTGCAGAACCATGTCAATCAGTCATTCATCTAAATCAGGTGTGCCAAAGCAGGGAAACATCTAAAACACGCAGGATAGTGGTCCTTGAGGACTGGAATTGAGAACCACTGGACTAGATTGATCCCTTCAGCCTGGACAGAGACAATGAATTATGATGACAGCAGTTCTACCACAACTGGGCATCAGAACAAACCAAAATTGGAATTGCACTGTCTCAAAGCTGCACTCTGTGTCCAACAGCAGAGTCCAGTCATTTCCTATAACTGGTTCCGTAAGTCATTCTGTAATATCTTCTCCAGAGCCACAGATAAATGGGCTTACATGCATAGAAAGGTTTAGACTTTGTTTCCCACTCAACTCACAGTGTGTAAGTGCAACCTAAAAGATGCTTTTTGACAAAGTTTGTTTTTGTTTTAATCCACATTTTATTCATTGCTTCTATTCACCCAGACTTTCTGACAATGTTTTAAATTGGTCTTGATAGATAGTTCTCAAACCTTGTAAAGGTCATTCAAAGTTTTTTTTGGGGGGGGGGACTTTGGCTACTATTTTAAATCCAAATTTCAGCGCTTCCACCTGACAGCTCAATGTGCTTAAAAGCAAGGAAAATAGACAAGTGGAGAACAAAAGAAGTGTCAAGTAAGAGCATCATCTTTACCTGCTTCTTCCTTTCAGGGTCACGGGGGTCACTTGTGCCCAAATTTAGCAAATACTGTGCGAGGGGCAGGGTACACACTGGACAGACTGCAAGCTCCACAGGGCCACAGAAATATTTCCTAATAAGACATTTTTCTATTAAACTCATAAAAATAAGCTTTGTGAGATACTGAGACCAGCCTTAGTTGTTGTTTACTCCCCACTGCCAAAAGGCAAAGGCAGACAATAATATTTTTGCTTGTGTCTAAGTGTGTTTGTTCGTGTGTTCGTCTGTTACAAATTATGTCATGAACCACTGGAAACTTGTATAAAGTAAATATTATATGTACATCAACCCTGAACAAGATGGCTCCATTTTCAACTGGCCTTCAAAAAAGATAAGAGCTTAAAACTCCACTTTTCCAATACTAAGATAAAATCTGATGTTGAGATCGAGTCATAGACACAAATTCTTTCACACATAGCTGGAGGTTTAAAACCCAGGATTGCTGAATGACATGAGAAAACTTGAATAAAACTTAAAGGTTGACAATAATGATGTGCGGATCGATACTGGAATATCAATGTCACAAATACCAGAAGTTTTTGCTCTGAAATCTGTTCTAAAATCAACAAATCGATACTGTGATCCTCCATTTCAGGTAACTTATATAATTAACAGGAACAAAGTGGAAAGTTACTAAACTATTGAAATCTGGTGGGAACTAGTTTTTCTTCCACCTGGGTAATGTGTAAGCACAGCAGCACTTGATCAGTCAGTCGCTCAGTCTGTAGGTGTTCAGTATTTTTATGTTAACATGTTCATGTAATGGTAAATAAGAAATTAAACAATTTATTTAATAATTTTGTTTTATTTTACTTAATTAGCACAATGTTTACGTTTTTTCTATGATTGTTTGGTTTTTTGTTGCATTAACTCGGCTATATTGTAAATGAGGACAGTACATCATAAATAAGTTACTCTGATGTCTTGTATTCTTTATGAAGCTATGATTTGAAATACGCAACTTTTTTAGATTTACCAGACACATTGTGTGTATTTGCACAAAGTATCGCCTAAGTTTTGCCCAGTATCTGAATTGGAAAAGAAATCAGTGGTGTCAAATGTATAGTTAACGAGCTGAGCTTAATGCAACTGAGTGCAGGTGTGAGTGGGCATGGCAGGGTTGAGAAGTGAGCCGCTTACTGAGGAAAAGTGAGTAAAGAAACCAGGAATACACAAAGACTGAAAACATCTAATCATAAAAATCACAATCAGAAATAAACCTAATCATCAAACACAAACAATTATTAATAACTTAGAAGAAACACAGATCCTTCCACTCTAAGTGTGATATCCTGTGCTACTGCATGACGTTGTTCTCAAATTCTCCTTTTCGAACTCTAGAGGCTGTCAATAACTGTGTGGCCTTCCAGTGAACGCAATGATGCAAACACGAAGGGATTTTCCAGAAAACTAAACATCTTCGGTTAGTTACTCCCTCACACAATGCTGCAGCTAAACACTGGTTAAGGTTCACATGCTTCACGATGAATTAGAAGGGCATTAAAATGTTCCCGGTAACGAGTCGTTGCCTCGTGTTATGTCTGAGGTGGCGGCTGTGAGGTAAACAAAAAACACCAACACAGACCTCGGGGCATCAGCGTCACGCAGTGAGTGAGAGACGGAGGGTAAATATTTCCATTGCTACTTGGGGAGCCAACAAAACAATTGGATTTTGTTTGTTTCTTGCTGGCTGTAATCTGTTAGCCATTCAGCTCAGTACTGAGTGAACGCTGATTTCAGTATTTTTATAGGAAAAGTTTGTCTGTTCCTCCTTCAAAAGCAACCCTTGTCCACGTGACTGTCTTAGATAGAAGAGAAGAAATAAACAGTTTTCAAGGACAAAGAGATCTCCACGTTTTTGTATGCATCTTGCTGCTTACTTGCCACAAGACAAATCTGCTTTCCAGAATTTTTTTTAATTTGTGAGATTCATATGAGAAGATATTATTAGGTTTTTATTTCTCTGTTGCTCCTGTTAGCAACACTCTCAAGATGAGCTGAGACAGATTTTCCTTAAAGTGCCTGTGACATGCATATCCTTCAAATACAAATAGTCAAAGAAAACATCTTTATATTTAAGAAACTTGGCATAAAACACATGATTTTACCCATTCTGTCGCATAAATGGTATATCTTCTTTTGAGTTGGCTCAGCCAATATGAAACAAGAAGTGACATCAAAGGGGATTGTTATTAATAAAATGTCACCGTCTGTGTGCTAATATATATTTTTTAACAATTATAAAAACTAAACAGCCTACAGTATTTTTATTTTAAAGCCTATCAAATAATGTTTAATGGTACAACTAGTCTGGGTTCCTTTTGAGAATCTTCTCATCTGTTTCATCTGCAAAAGTTTCTTGATGCATGATGCTGGTTGTTTCGTTCTTGTGAGAAAGAAGCTTTTTGGGATGAAATTGTGCAAATGCTCAACAGATTTTAATGTGGGTTCTAGTTTAAACAGTACCGGCAGGATCTTAGTGACAAAGTGGGTGGTAAATGTGCAATTTGATTATATTGTGTATCCCAAAAGTATAAACTCGAAAGATTGCTTGAGAACTGCAAAATAATTTTAAAAAAATCTTGGGTATTACGAAAGAAATATCATTAGAATAAACAACAACAAAACTATTCTTAAAGACTAGAGACAGAGGGTTTTATCCTAATCAAACAATAGCTGCCAGCCTGACTCAGGTGTAATGGAGTCAAGATTTGTTGCTGAGCTAACAGCGGTGATGTCATCTATACGCTGTAGAACCACTTCAAAATCTCTTGGATTTGTCAGCGCATATTCTTAAAAAGTGACAGGTGGCATGGCAGTATTCTACATAACCAGTAAAGATGATTAATAATTGCTATTTAAATCAGGCAAATTCCATTGAGATCACAGATCTCCTTTGAAAGGGAGGCCTGGAAAGAAACCAGAGTATTCAGAGAATAACCAACAAACAGAAAGAGAACGTGCAAACTTTGCACAAAAAGACCCTTGGTCCAAACCGGGAAATAAACCACGGACCTTCTTTCTGTGAGGAATCAGTGCTAACCACTGATTCATCATTCTGCCTGAAAATAAAGTGAAACATGCGTAGATGGAGTTAACAAGGTTGTGGGTGTGCCATGCACACTCTTTAGTGCATCAATTCCCAATTTAGTGCATCAATCCTGTGAAGTATATAAAACTAGCCTAAATGCTACACATGCTCACGCAGTGTTCATAACTACTCCACTATGTGAGCAGTGCAGTCTTTGGAACGTAGTGAGCTACATGCAAAAGCCAAATAATCAAAATGAGGTCTTTGAAATGGCTCAGAGGGAACAAACTGAAGCAATTGCAGATGGGCTGGAAACATGCTGGCAGAAAGCACTATATGTGGCAGTAAATTGAAAAACTCATAAACATGAATTATTAATAACAAGAGATTAACTTTATTGCATCAGTCTACCTACCCCAATATGTGCTAACCCACTGATTAGTATATTCATAGCATATATCTTATATTATCTCAATTGGGGCAGCTGTGGCAGAGTAGGGGAGTCGTCCCATGGGTTGCCAGTTCGATCCCCATTCCAGCCATCTCAGTCGACACTTCACTCATCTTGCCTACTGATGGTGGTCAGAGGGTGGCACAAGTTCATGGCAGCCCCGCCTTTGTCAGTGTGCCCCAGGGCAGCTGTGGCTACAATGTAGCTTACCATCATCGGTGTGTAAACGGGTGAATATATGTAAATATAAAATGCTTTGGGGTTTGAACGGACTGGATAAAGTGCTATATAAGTTCAGTTCATTTACCATCTGAACTCATTAGTTGCTTTAAGAACAAAGTTTTATGTTTGTCCGTGTTTTAATACAAAAAAAAATAAAAATTCTGTGAATAATATGCACTGTGTGGTTGTGAATGTATGGTCGAGAGTAGGAAGGGAAGGTCACAGTATACCCACTTCCAAAAACTAGACTACAGCACTGGCTGACAATGTGCACCTTCAAAATGTAATTTCAGAAGTTTGCTGTGAAATACATTGTTTTCAGCTTGGCTGTGGTCTGAAATCAAGCGGTTGACCCTGTATCGTCATATACTCACCCATTCAACTCCACAGAACTACAGAAAGTGCAAGATAAACAGCAGACTGTTTATTCTGTTGATAAGCTCTGAAAGGACTTGACACGGAACCCAATGAACTGACCTCTGTGCCTTGACAGGCTTGATCCAGACACCATTAAAGACACGAAGATGGACGGTCATTTCCGCACTCCTTCCTGGCAAACGTTCAGCGCAGATGAATAAAACCCATCTAAGAATTCATGGCTAAGCCGTGGTGAAAACGCTCTTCCTCGCCTGAACCCCGCTCCTGTAATTGAGGTTCTGTTCCTCTGAGCAGCTGATAAGAGGAACCAGAAGTTGTTTGCACAAAACAGAGGCCCTACTCAGCCAACTAGATGTCCATATGGTTCATGTTAGAAAGAAAAAAAAAGTCCTTCTGCACTCCTCATCACTCTACGAGAAACCAAACTCTTGCTGCTGGTGTTCTGCAGACCTGAGGCTGACGCTGAGGCCAACGCACTGCTGAGCTGGAGCATGCGGGGCCGTGTAAAAGGATAGCGTAACAATACGAATATCTGTATCCCCCTGTGCAGTGGAAAAGCAAGAGATGTAGATGTAAGCAGAGAGGACACCAGATATGTCTAAGTATTGTGGTTAAGGCACTTAAATGTGCCCCTGGGTTCCCATTTTTAGCTTTTAGCCACTAGGACTTAAGTTGAAGTTATAAATACAGTTTATGTTAGAGGGAAACAACTTTTTATGTATATATATATATATATATATATGATAATTCTGTTTTCAAACCAAAACAGCTGGACTTGCTTTCTTTTTGCAGGTGAGTGTTTTTTCACTAAAGAAATACCTTAATTATCTCCACTAAAGCATATATTTCTACTTAGGCTGACCTACTTTTTCATTATCTTCATGATGTTTCCTTTTCTGTCTTTGCTCCGAAACAGAGAGTAGTAATTGAAGTTGCCAAACCTGATGGAAAAAAATATTTTTAGCCAAATTTGGATTTTAGCTGTTCTGGTCATTCAGTGTTTGGCTCAGTTTAGCCCATGTTGCCTGATTGTTGGAGCATCTGCTCTGATTAACTCATTAGTTTATTTAAAATTAACTTTTGTTTTGCTTGTTTTCAACTTATTACAACTCTGTTTCAGGTTTTTGTTTTTCACACATTTGCACTGCATTTTTATAGAAAATGAACATTTTCTACCTTTGTATTGGAAATAATAGTTCTTTAAAGCACAATCAAATTATATGACAGACAGTTATGACTTGATTTAACTTGGAAACATATTGTTTTATGCAGTCTGATTTGTTCACTGCAAACATTGATCAGTAATCAGTATTTTAAAGCTGCTGCATGATACCCTGATGCTGATTTTAGTGCCACTCATCACAGCAGTCTCAGCAGCTCTGCATGCAGGGATGCAGGGTGCACCCCTTCATATAACCAGAAGCCTCCACCCAACATCACTTCATTTACATCACTGAACACAGCATGGATGAGAATGTTTAAAACCAAATAATGTTCCTTACATTCATCGGACCCACTCAGCTCTGGATGATGTGCGCTCTGGATCTCTCCCCCTTTTTGAATCCTGATTAATATGCAAAGGGGTTTCCAGTCAAAGACAGCCAATCTGTCTTCACAAAAAAAAAAAAAATCTTGAATGGAGCCGATCTGTCCAGCTAAACCGAGATATTTTTCCACATAATATCCACAATGGAAGCCAGCCGTGCCAACTCTCAGCTGCTGTTTAATCCATTTAAACAGGAGCAGGTTTGGTCACTCTATGCGTCTCTGGATCAGGTGAGCGCTCTTTTTTTTTTTCTTGGATCAGCTGGGAAGCTGCACCGTTTCTTCTTGATCTGCAGAAAAAGAGGCTCCTGGTCGGAATCTGGCTATTCTGAAACCGTTTTTCTTCTCCTGTCTGTTCCCCCTTTCTTCTTGCTCCCCTCAGCATCCACTCTGTCAGACACGATGAGGCTGAGCCGCTTCACAGAACCGGGCACCTCTCAAACTGAAAGCCGACTCCACACACAGCCACCAGGCCCAGCCTCCTACATCCCTTCAG
>JARVGW010000161.1:9970332-9985876 GCA_031762495.1 Anablepsoides rubrolineatus
GATGCATGGCATCGTGGGAAAGAAGGAGTCCCACCTCTACACACCACCTTCTCACTCACTGCACATATAAAGCAGCAGAGACGTGGAGAGATTTAGTGGCTGTTGGAGGCCAGCTGTAATGCAGTGTTGGCACTTGGAAGGATGTTTTGCTATTGATGCTCAGCATGTCAATAACAAATGTTTGTGAGGTGAAAACAATAGAAAAAGTGCTAAAATTAAAATAAAATAAAAAAACGGGGGGATACTTTGTTTAGTTTAGTTGTAGGGGGAGCTGAGGTCCATACCCTGGTCTTATAACCCTGAGACTGCAGGTTTGAGCCCAGGTTGGATCAGGAAGGGCATCTGGTGTCAAAGAATTTTCCTTCCAGTTTGCTTATTGTGGCAACAAATGACTGTATTTTACATGAACAGAAGAAACATCTATCAGCCCACATTTGACCCAATGTAGAGAGTTGTGTAGATTTTCTGTAGATTTTGGCCTACAATGCTAACAATTGTATTTTTTTTATGATTGTTAAGGCCTTGACATATGGATCAACAAGCCTAAAATAAACAGAGGTTTATAAAGTACTTGAATAAAATAACTAAGTAAAAGTAAGAATGCCTTAACAGAAAATTACTTTGGTAAAAAAAAAATGTCACTGATGAGAAAACTACTTAAGTAAAAGTCATAAAACATTTAGTAAAAACTAGCTAAATTAAAAAATAGTGAGCTAAATAACAGTAAAATGTTAATGGTAATTTTCACTGATTGATTTCACATGTAATTTTTAAACATTTTATATTACATTTGGTGCCTCAAACTGAAACATCCTTGTTTTAAGGTCTGGATAGCCCTACCACTTGGCCCGCCCCCTACATCACAAAAGGAATTGGGACAACCCATTACCTTGATGTGAACGTTCAAAACGTAAGGATGGAGGTGAAACAAGGTTCAGCCAATAATCTTATCTTTTCTTTTATTTACAGAAGGAGAAGTTTAGGGGTCTGGATTGTCAAGCCAGCATAACCACAAACACACACTTCCTTCCTTTTTTTTTTCTTTCTCAGTCCACCAAACAGATTTTAAAACTTCATTAGAGTGCGGTTGGTGTTTTGTTTATGTGTGGACGTGTGTGGTGCATGTGTGGGACATCAAAAACTTGGCTGAGCCGGTTCGGTGTGTGTCAGGAGCTCCTGAGGAAGAGGAAGATGAGAAGGTCAAGTGCGTCGAGGAGGTGAGTTGTCGCTCCCGTCGGCCTTCTGGATCAGCTGCTTCCTGTTTATTGTTGCTCTGAAGACTTGTCCCTTGACAATAACAAAGCTGTCACCTTTGACTCCACGCCGGAACAGGAGCACATCCTGCGACGGATGTCATATTGTTCAGTGACTCATCACACCTCATCGAATGACCCCTATGTTCAGCCATAGACTCTGCATGAAAATAACAGTTTTTATCACATTTCACGTCCCCGTACACATTTTATTAGTAATGTATTTTTATAAAGGTTTCAGACTCCTGCTCTAAACTTGAAGATATTTGGTCCCTTTTTTTTTGTTTTTAAACAACTTGCTGAAAGATTAACATAGCTGTTTCCGTTATTATTTATCTTTAACTTTAGTTTTTGTTACATTTGCACATGTACCAGAGTTGAAAGGATATGATGTTCCAGTGAAGAATGAAACCAATTACTGTGTAAAATAATGACAAAGAAGCCAAGAAGTTTTGACACGCGAGTCCATCCTGGAGCAGTTTTAAGCCGCCCCTGAATGTGGCAGCTTGACAGTCACTAAGAATCAAATATTTACAGTGCCTTGTCTGTCATCTAAACACCCTTCTTACATGACCTATTTATTCAGTCATGCTTCATTTTACCAACACAAAAAAAAGCAGCTCACGTCTTGGCCAACTCATGGCCATTTTCCACCAACAACTGTCGAAACCTGATGGCTTTGATTCAAAACAGACGGAGAGTAACTTTGGATGTGTGTGTGACATTTGTTAAATGCACCCTGTAAACCATTTTGACCTGTGAGGAAATCATAAATACTACATTTGCGTGATCTGAGTTTCAGGTACATGACTTGGAGTTGGCAGTGGTGTGAAATGTTTTTTTTGGAAAAAGGCCTTTGGCTTTACAAAGAGCACAGTATGAGCTACTAGCGATTAGCATCCACAAGGGAGGTATTCTCCAATTTAAAGCAATAATTCTCTTTTATTGATTCTTTTTTTTTTCTATACATATTTTCCTCACAACCATGCTCAACTTTTTAAAGTGGAACTTGTCTATTTGAAAAAATGATATTCATAAGTTAGAGTTTTAGGCTATTAAGCTTTTTCTGAATAATAAAAAATGGAAATGATAACAACAAGCAAGCATATGAGCCAGCACTGGCAGCTAGTTTGTCATTTTTATCCTCAACATGCCTTTTTACTTATTAATACAGAATAAAATCCCTACTGTTACATTGTTGAGCATGTGTTAAACACAGATGAGTTTTTAATGTCCTTTGTCTTTTTTTTTGTTGATGCACTTTAGTTTTATTTCTGTGTCTGGTATTTGGTGCGGGAGGATCATGGCTACATAGAAAATGACTTGGTGTCACGGGAACAAAGAGGAACAGAAATAAACGCATAAAGCACCAAAACACTGAAAATTGTTGTTTTGTTTTTCTTCCAAGGGGGTGTAGGTGTGTGGTTGCTGTTCCCACAGGGAGTTGTTCTACCCACAACCTTTATTATCTCCAAAATACTGAGACAAAACAAACATTTACATTAAAGTTGTCTTAAAGGTTGCTTTCAGTTGAGCAATTTCAGTCACCTTTGTCTGTTAGAATGATCGTTCATGAATGTTAATAAATCTGAATCTTTTGCTTTTTGTTTTGTTATTTGTGCTGGTTTTCTTCCTGCCTTGGCCTCAGAGACATGTCTTTATATTTTTCCTCAGACGTATCTGCAGAGCCAAACCGTTTCATGTTGGTGAACTGTGTCGGTGCGTTGGTTTCAGGGATTTTGGCAATATTAAAAATGCGGTTAAGGAGGGTTCTTTTGTCAGTCCTCCAAGCAACCCGCTGTTTAATTCTCAAATTTTCCACGCATTAGGCCCTGCCGCTGCTCACGCTCAAACACACCAAGGTCACCGTCATGCCCAGGCTCGCACTTGTGCGCACGGCTTACATACAGGGACAGCGCGGAGCAGCCACTGCATTTCCCATCGCTCCCTGTACACGCAGATAGCCATAGATGGAAAAGCAAGGTGGTGTTCATGCAACCGTGACCAGAAAATCTGCTACACCGTTTAGGATACCCACCGGCTGTCCACATCACAGTGACCACAGATTTCTGAGCTCTGTAATCACAGCACACGGACCTATTTTAGAACAATCTGACTATGGATTAGACAGCAAATTGCCAGGGACAGTGAATGTTTCCATGGAGAGGTTGGACGTTGTCTATAAAAAATAATAAACAAAGCTAGATTCAGATTAGACATGACGGCCTGAGAGCCGTGGCAGCTGGAGGACTGCGTTGTTTACTAGAACATCAAAGTTAATCTAAAAAGTAGAAAAAGGTGGGACGAGAACAATTTAATATTGCAAGCAAAGAACATTTTTTTGTTTGTTTCATCTTTACACTTAATCACATTCATTTGTGCTTGTCTAACATATGACTTCTTCCTCACAGACTATTAATCAGCTGGGTGCGAGCCGACATCGCTGTGAAATGTTTATACTCAGTCAGCTCTCACACGTGTGTGTTGGAGGCCCAGAAACTTGTCTCAAATCTTCCCAGCGTTTGAATTGATCACACATGTTGTGGTTGCAGCTTGTCACAAAACGTCAAGTCAACCCAACAATTATCTTCTTTAATAAATAAAAACAGGAAAACTGTCAATCCTCGCTGTCTTAAAGGGAGAGTTCAGATCTTTGGAAGTGGGGTTCTGGAGAGAGGTTATGAACAATTAACATCTTACCTGTTGTAGATAGATCTCTGGACAGTTTTTGTCTGGAGAATATAAAATGAAAATAGAATAACCGTCCATTTTTTTCTTGTTTCAAAATCAAATGACCAAAAAGTACATAGACCTATTTGGATCATCTTTCAGAGCTTTCATACTATGTAAATATAAATAAAATCTAAAGCACAACTTGAATAGACACATCCTTTGGCGTTTCTTTGTTTGTGAGTTGCTTCCTATCTGTCACAGCAACAAACTACAAATGACAGCAAAAAAATAAATAAATAAAAAATTCAGCTAGAGCAATCAAAGATGACACACATCTTGTTTTCATTTTAGCGAGGAATGTTTTCTTAAGTCTTGATGAAATTTTAGTACATAATGGTTACATTAAGGCTGCTTTGCTCTTAGCTGAATATGACGACATGTCAGTCCTAGTTTAAAGGACAAAAAAATATTTGGTAAACACACAAAGTCTGTATGCAGATGCTGTGCAAATCAGTAAATCATTGCAAAAAAAAAAAAGAAATTAAAAAAGAAAAAGAAAAGAATCCGCCCTGGCTCTATCAGTGATACTGGTGTAAATTATGGAAGAAATAACATCACTGTGCAGTAATTTATCTCAGCGGTGACTGGGTCAACGTTGAAGGAGTTGATACGCTACATTTCTCTCATGAGGTCATCCAGAGAGTTTGTTTATGTTACTGATCGGCATCCAGAAAAGAGAAATGCTGGTTTTATATGGAAGCATCTTTTGCTTTTAATCAAATAAAACACGGTTTATTTCTTTTTATGGAAGCTAGACTGAACCTTTGAAGCTTAAAAGCATGAATAAGTGTCTCTTTCATCTTCTCATTTTTCTCTCATATAAGCCATAAAACTTAAACGCACAAGAAAGTTTTGACCACAACTCCGAGTGAACTATAAGTGTGACGTTCCCCAGCAATATGTTTGACTTTTAATCACCTCTAAAGCTGAGCTCCACACACTCACCTGCACTCCAAATGATCAATTTCCTGAACATCAGAAAGCTTTTGGCAACAAAGACAGGAAAGAGTTTGAAAAGTGTTCAGCTTTGATAGTTACGGGTTTCTTGTGCGACGCCGTGCACTTTTTGTGTGTGTGTGTTAGTGTGTGTGTGTGAAGGAAAATATGGGTGCCATGTGGGGTTGAAGGTGTTAGAAGAAACCTAACAGGCCTTTGTAAACCATTAGATTCCCCGCTTAAAGCACATGGTTCTTTGATGACTGTTCGAAAACCTCACACTGTGCTCCAGGTGTTCACTGTGATCATAAAAAGACACCGAACACAGGAGTTCTTGTTCACACTAATAAAACAGTGCAACAGTATTTCATTTTTTCCTGCAATATATCCTTCAGTTTTAATAAGAAGAATCATTTTCCAGAGTGCAGCAGATTTACCAGGATTTGCTCAGTAGCTCTGATGATTGCAGTTCAATAAAGATGGCAAGGAGCAGCAATTTTTACAAGACCTCTCCTTTAGCCTGTGGCTGCATTTTTTATTTATTTTTTTTATTCTGGCCATCTGTCACACTGCTGAACATGCCAGCATTGTTTTATTGTTTTGTTCTGGGTAATGCTAAAAGCCATTCCTCTGATGTGGTGGTTCTCCAAGGGAGCTTTTAACTCTGATGAAACAGGAGATTTGGAAGGGAGCAACATGCAAGAATGTTTCGTGTAGTTCGTGACAGGAAACAAGTGAACAGAGCGCAGAAAACCTCCAAGGATTATTATTCAGGTTTAAAAGGTAATTAAGTTGAACTAGAGAAATGTGAGAGTGCTGAGTGGTTACTGACTTTTGTTGAAGAAACTGAAATTAACTTGTTAAAGCTAAAAGGATTAACCCCAAAAACATTAGCTTGAAGCTAAAAGTAGAAAAACAGTAGCTATAAACTAAAAGTAGCAAAAGGCAAGCTAGAAGCAGAACATGATGAGCTAAAAACAAACAAAAGTGCTAAGAAATGTGCTTCGCTTTGTTTTTACACACACTTAAATACACTTGGTGGATGATTAGTAACAGCAAATGAACTAAATGCAAACAAAAGGAGGCCTTTTTTTAGGAACTCAGCAATACTTTATGAACAAAACTAATCTAACAGAGCAGCTGACAATCAGCAGGCGGTTAGCGGAGAAACCAACAAAGAACAGAAGAAAACCAAGGAATACTGGGAAGGCCAGTTTACTGAGTGACCACAGCTGTTACACATGAAATGCAGGAGGTTGAAGAGAAGCAGGGCTACAGTGGATATTTAGTGGAATGACCACAAAGCTACAGTAGTCTGAGAAAACTGTGGACTACCGATGGCAGCGGATAAACATCTATGGCACATTCAGAACTCTCAGAAAGTGGCAGTTTTAGCTCGTTTCTCCACCATCAGCTCAGCTTGAATGACGCTACTCACTGTGTAGGAGAAGGTCACATTCCTCCTGACTCCGATTGGCTGTTTCTGACCGGGAGCAGTGTATTTCTACAAATGGCAATAGGAAAACAGAAAATAGAAAAAGTGCTTTCATTGGACTCATGACATTTGTGACCTGTCACAACAAACTGAGGATTGAGTTGCAAGCTGATATGTAAAGAAGCTGCTTTCATTACCAGCTGGGATATACAAATATGATTTGAGGTTTCCTCTCTCAAATGACGTCAAGAAATCCTCAGACTACGTTAAAAATAGGACCAGTTTTCTACGGGTTATCTAGGGGTCACAAGACAAATCAAGTCATATCTCTAAAACTGCTAATAATAACAGGATAATTTATAAAAATTTAGCCTAAAATGCTAGGACTCTGTATGTGCTCATAGTTTGACTTGTGAAGGGTTGTATTTTTCCTCACTCCTAACCAAAAAGGTTAAATGCCTGAACCTAACCAAACGGTAAGTTATAAAAGACCAATTTTTAACAAATGATGGAGTCGTATCCACTGAATATGTTCGTCCTTATATTCATCCTTGTCTAAAATGACTCTTTTCAAACTGGTAAACACTACTTTTGTGACAGCTTTACAAACTGTTCTGGGATTGTTGTCCTAAAATGTAATTATGAGCACAAAAAAAGTCACATTCGAAAACATGAGTCACTAGATAGCATCTCTGAAACATCTGTTTGAATGTGAATGAGTGTTTCGTATTATCAGAAATGTAAAAAGTCCAAATAAAAACAGCGTACCTCGTGCTTTGTGTGCCTCTTGCATGCCTGCTGTTGTTTATTTGCGTGTGAACGGTAATGTATATCAGTTTTATTTGGGGATAGCTTCTTCTGTGCATCTATCTGTTGTGTGAGAGAGTCTAATTTGGAGCTGATTCCATGGAGCAAATCGAACCCAGCCAGGAGAAAGCTGTGATGGGTCCCAGGCTACAGAGGAGAGTTTTGGTTGCTCCGAGTCCTTTCACTTCACAGGTGGTTTTCATTTTAAACGCAGGATCATCTTTAGAGTCCTGTCCTTTTTATTTTTCTGGCCCCTGCATTTGAACTCACACTCATTTTTTTGTTATTTGACCATAAAGTCCCATGTCCCCGTTTGCCCCCTTCTAACTTCTGTTTCTTTAAATCGTTTAGTTTCTCTTTACCGAGAAAAAAATCTTGCACAATTTTTTTGTTTGTTTAAAAGACACTGTGTTGTTACCTCATCACAACAGATTATTCTTTCTTTTGCGTTAGTCTTATTGGTAAGTTTTTGTTTCTACTTTCTGATCAAAAACTGGATCAGAAAAAGGGATCAGTTGGAAGCACATCTTCAGTATTCAGTATTTTTATTGATATATTTAGTCATTCTGTAAAGATTGTTTTATTCTGCTCTAGTCCTTTTTGTGCACAAATTCTTTATTTGTGCACCGATTGCCCATTATCTCCAACCTCTACAACTGATAATAGGATAAAAAGAATATAAGAACAGATTGAGAAAGAGATGGCAGGAGGAGGTTTGTGAAAAGAGCTATTCAAAAGCTAAAGAACGTCTCAGTTTTTCCATCGCATCACTTTTAAGCCAGAAATCAGTTAGTATTTTGGTTCATTACCTTCTGTGGGTTTTACAGCTGAACTGATGAGAGATGTTTAGGTCAAAAAGCCTAAAGAACCCTGAGAAAATCAATTCATACTTTTTATTTCTTCAAGCTGTTTATGACTTCAGTTAAAAATCATACATTTGTTATTTTTGTTCCAGTTTTTACACCCATTTTCCAAAGGCCCTTTAGTTACTATCTCTACTCCTTTACATTAATGACTTCAATCAGCTGCACACGTGTGTCTGTCATTGGGAGGATGTGTGTCTGCTCCCCATTTCAGTCCATGTGAGTGAGAAAGTGTTAGCTGTTCAAAGATCTCAAAGCACAGTCTATAATTTACCAAATCTGTGTTTAGGATGTGTGCTTGGACCTTGTGCAGTGCATGTGCTGGCTGACCGTTTGGCACAATGTGTGTGTGGTTATTTTCTTTTTTTTTTTTCTTTTTTACCCCCTTAAATATAGAGTGCAGTAGCAGACCTCATCAAAGCTGCCCCACTGTTTAAAACAGTCTGCTAAACCTGAAGTTTCAAAAGTCATGTGTACTCAAAACATTTTTCTAAATACACATGAAAACACAAGTCACTGATTCAATGACAGAACGTGTAACAGAATGCAGAGAAAAGTTTTTAGTGAACAATTTAGTAGGGACTTTGATAAAATTGTCTAACTTATTTTAGAGCCTTTTTTAACCTTGTAATGCTCAAACTTTTTTTTTTAAATCAGACCACCCATTAATGATTTAGAGGTCATCAAAGCAGCATTACGTCCATAACACTATAAAAAAAAACAGTCGTGTAGCACAATGAACCGTCAGGGAAGCAAAGACAAGACACAGAATTTAGTAAAGGAGGTGAGTAAACGAGGGACTGATTGGAAACACCTGGGGAGGAAGCATAAGGATCAGGTGTGCCTGAGTGGGAAAGCAGAGGCACAGGGAACCACAAAAAAAACAAAAAAGGTAAAAATAAACACAGACTATAACAGTTTCATAATTTTGCAACAAAGTTTTCAAACCAAAGCAGAAAATAAACTAGATAAAACATTTAGATAGCTTTTGAAATTATATATATATATATATATGAAGTGCAATCATGTGAACTAGGTGTGTTAAAGCAGGGGAACTTCTAAAACTGGGGTGTCAAACTCAATTCCTCGAGGGCCGCTATCCTGCATGTTTTATTGGTTTTCCAGCTCCAACACACCTGATTCAGTGACTGAATTAACTCTTCAAGTTGAGCAGAAGCCTGTTAATCATCAAGCCATCAAAATCAGGTGTGTTGGAAAACCTCTAAAACATGCAGGATAGCGGCCCTCAAGGACTGGAGTTTGACACCCCTGTTCTAAAACATGCAGGGCAGTGTGCCTTGAGGACCAGGGTTGGGAAACACTGGTTTAGACCCTAACAAAGACCCTTATGACCCTCAGGAAGGAGGGGAGGGAGAGTAATTTGCATGTGAGTTCAGTTTTCAAAAAAATAGAGCAGCTCATTATGTCATGAGAACACACCACAGATGAGAAGCATAACATATTCGTCCAATGCTATACTGCTACTATACTTTACTTTATTAAGTTATAATTACTATTCAAAATGTTGTTGTTTACCTTTTTTTTTTCAACTTTAAAACTAAAGATGTTTTTCAGCAGAATAATACTCTCATTAAAGTTTTGGGAATTGTGTTAATTCTGAGCCTTCTTGACAGAAATATGTTTGTTTTAAAAAACAAAAACTGAAAAAAAAATCCTTTCTGCACATTTCCCAACCTGGTTAAGAAGTTTGCTGACCTCAGTGGGAGAGGTCACTCTGGACGCAAGTGGAAGGAAATATTTTGTCAGTACTGTTGTCATTTTGTCCATAAATCACAGGAAACAAAAGCAACTTTTAGCTCTGACTTGAAGAGCAGAGGGTACTTAGTTGAAAATAAGTCAGTCTTTTTTTTTTGTAAAGACTGGTTTTGGGAAACTGCACCCTGTTGTGAAGAAGGAAATGGAAAAGGCAGTGGCTTTTTTTTCTTTTCAATTGTAAAACTAGATTTTTTTTCTCTTTTTGAACATTTGACATAATAAAGAACTCAAATACATTTAGTTTAAACGTCAACATTTGAGTAAAACTATCTCTCTTTTCTTAAATGTGCCTTAATTAAAACTTTCCAAGCTAAACTAATGAGTTCATATAATTAGGTCAAACTGATAAAAACTTTACAAATAAGGTTAAAAAAGATTACAACTCTCTTTGATGATGAATTACCTGTGTAGCCATCTTGAATCAGATATACCAAAATCTTTCAAAAAGGACTTTCATTAATTTGTGAATTATTTTGCCAACACAGACAGACAAATGAACACACACTTTTACTGATCCAATGGAGGTCTGTGATTGCTCGCCATTCCTGGCAGTGTGCAACAATAATTCAAATAAATGGCTATAATTTTGATAATACTGGCTTTTTATTTTGTTCACCGGGGACAATGCCAGAGCTATATTTGCAACTTTAATATATGGATGGGCATCAGAGTAAAACTGAGCACCCTGAGAGGAGCCAAATGGAGGTGGCATGGGCATCTGTTTCCTCCTGGCCAACCTCTGCACTGATGTGTACAAGCAGCTGTGTGCTGCTGACTCTGAGGTCAATTTAGGACTCGCGAGATAGATTTTGTCTCTCAGTTGACCTGGGAGTGACTGAGGATCCTTAAGAAGCTGCAGGAAATACTATTACTGTTAACAATGGATGGATGGATGGATGGATGGATGGTACACATAATCAAAACTTTTTATTGGGTTTACACTGATTCAAACTAGTCTTTTTACAGTCAACACATAGCTACCACATGCAACATTTCAAAAACCGGCTGGATAACACCCAATACAGTGATTGTGTTCACATGTCTGGTTATGCTCAAACCCATTATCCTTAGCCAGATGTGTTTTCTGTACTCTAAATGCACATGTTCATATGTTCATGTGTGCTTGAGATGTGCTGATTTCACTCACGGGGCTGACATCAATCACCAGCAGACACGAGGAAGATGTTATCACTCTTCCAGTAGACGTAAACAATTCTGGAATAACAGCTGGCATAAGATAAGTAAAAAAAAAAAAAGAACGGGGGAAGAGAGAGAAAAAAAAATCGCCCACAGGACCCAGTGTCCTGAAACTTTCCACGCAGATGCCTCAGCCTCAAGGTCTCACAGATTCCAGAAGGTTTCTGTCCCAGGACAGATGACAGTCGGGGCAAAGCATCAAGCACTTTTCAGCGGGACTCGCTTTCAGCTGCACGTTTTCACGTCTTGCTGGAGAGGAAGAGGAAAGAAGGGAGGAATCCCTCTGAGACGGCAGAGACAATAAATTTACTATTTTATTCTGGGATCCATTTCATCTCAACTGCGGCAAATAAAGCGATGTGCAAGGGATGAGTCCAAACTTCTGCTCCACATAGGAAGAAAAATGGGAACTTCCAAAAGAAGTCAAGTTAGAGTTAAGAGAGGGGAGGTGTGACAGAGCTGCTGTGCTGTCCTCAGTAGTAATATTAATGATGAAGTGAAAATAATAAAGTAGCCTAACTCCCATATTGCATTATTATTAGCCTATATATGACAACAGCATAATAGAACTCCTGAAAACCTGTTTTGAGTTTTAGTTTCAGTGTGCCACCCCAAATTAAACATTATAATCTGACTCCATATAGATGAAGGCACTAAGCGTTTTGTTCAGAGGTTTTTGTGTCACACAGTGGTTCTCGGTGCAGTGCAATCTCAGACGAGGGGGGGGACAGGTTGCTCAAAGGTTTTGGTTTGTTTGGCTCAGTGGAGTGTGAAAGTGAAAGGCTATATGTTGCTATTTTGTTCCTCAATCTAACTGAGTGTACCGGACTATCAGGTGTGAATACACCCTATGTGGTCTTGTGATGGGCTAACCTGTCCAGGGTGTACTCACACAGACTGCTGGACATGGGCGAGCATGGGTAGCTGTAAAAGATTTGCACTAATGGCTCACTAATGACTTCTCTCAAAATGTCGTTGCAAGACTTTTCCATTGTCTTATCCATTTAATCAAAATTGCAGTACTTGCCAAACATTTTATTCCCTGAAAATCTAAGCTTCATCCTATTGTTAGCACAAACCCTCAACTGTTTTTTCTCTTGTTTTGGGTGTCTGATCATCCTATTCTGTCTCTGTTCACCATAAGGGAAATTCTGATGAAAGTGTCCTAACTTTACAATAATCTCCTGCTGGACCGGATGTGACTAAGAGTCCTCCTCATGCACGTTTCCTTTGTGCCAAAAACTAGACAGACAAAACATAAAGCCGTCTCAAATAACTGCCCTCATTAAAACTCGGGTGAATTATTTGACTTCGCTGTTGATCACCGAGGGGATTTTGTTTAAATTCAGACAGATGAAAACAAAACAA
Source organism: Anablepsoides rubrolineatus (assembly GCA_031762495.1). Taxonomy (NCBI): domain Eukaryota; kingdom Metazoa; phylum Chordata; class Actinopteri; order Cyprinodontiformes; family Rivulidae; genus Anablepsoides; species Anablepsoides rubrolineatus. Next base: position 9,982,701 of record JARVGW010000161.1, read on the forward strand.
TAACATTTTAGGGGTCAGCAACAGGGAGGGGGTTCACACCAAAGATTGTTGGTTTATGACTTTTATTTAGGATACAGCACTCAGGGAAATGCTGCTAACATGCTTCCTCTTTTGAGTTGCAGGAGTGTCTCGAGTTACAAATGTAATAAATTCACTTTTTTGTCTCTGTTTGAGTAAAACTGGGGTAAAAACAATAAAGTCCAATTGGATTAGAAAATCACTGAGCCTCCTGCTTTGACTGGTGAGGAGACGGGATGGTGTTTTACAGGGTAGTCATGAGACTAAATGCATGTTTGGGGAAGTCTTCTCACATTTGTTGGCATGTAAATATAAATCCAAACTGTCTTTTATTTCATTAATTTACATAACTCACAGTATTATCAACTTCTACTTGCAACCATAACCTTGAAAGTGCTGCAAGTTTCCTTCAAAATCGAAAGAAAAAAGAACACATTCCAACAACAGCAGAAACAAGAAGCAAGAACTGAGACAAAATCAGAAAAATAAAGATGCTATTGTGCTTTTACACAGCTCCATGTGCAGGTTGGGTAAAGGCTTTACTGGTTCAGTGGTTCCAGTGATGTCAGAGTTAAAGCTGCGGAGGCTCTAATTTGACCGGAGATACTTTGAGACAGTTCGTGCGCACGTTTAAGAACACCAATTGCTGACAATATGCTCACAGACACATTGTAAAACAACATTCTAAAGAAAAGATCTGAGAAAAATAATTGTCTAGTGAGAACTAGAAAAATGCAAAAGAAAAAAAATCAATAAAATGGCAATAACTGGGAAACATTATTGATTAGTAATGCTGACTTTAATCTCTTACAAGTGATGCTCCCCATATATTTCACTCAGACAAGTCTTGTTTTCTTACCAGCTGTCCACAGCAGCTGGACAGGCTGATTAATCCTGTGCACTGAAGCAGAACCAGACAGTTTATCGATTGTCACACTGACCTTTTTTCCCACAATTTTATGTATGCGGGGATCCTGCCCACAATTCGTAACATCTTTGGTTCACCAGCAGGAGGCAGAGCTACAGACAACCCAAATAACATTTAGCTTTTAGGTGACACCATTTAACACCGCTCTACAGAATAATGTTCTACATAGAACTTAGATATATATTTTTTTTCCGAAGTAGAATGTTATGTGACGTCGACTGAGGGTCCGCACCCCCACTTTTTCCCCCTATCCACACCCGTCTGTGATCTGGTTCCTGCAAGCTGAGGGCCGCACAGAATGAACAGTTAACATCAATTTTTCTTGGAGGTAATGACATTATAACATGATATAAAGCTCCAAAATTCCATTTTGCATAATACCCCCCTTCCTCTTTAAAGGTAGAGGTCTTTTGTTATTTCTTAGCAAAACCTGATCATTACAACAGCTTTCTTTGAAGAAATGTATATCAGATAAAGCACTATCAAAAACAGGTTCATACATATTGGCATAAAACAAAATAATTAAGCATGGTGTCATAAAAATATTTTAAATAATAGTAAGGCTGAATCTAAAAAGTCTCAAGCTGCTGTGTAGAGCAGAGCCAAAAGCCATCTACATACAAGGTTGACTCGACTTTAAGCAAACTTCTGGAGTCTGAATTATGCTCAATGGGATGGCTGGAAATGTCAAAAAGAAAATGAGATGAGACAGGTCTGTGGGTTGGGCGCGCGCCAAAAGCAGTGGTTGGTGATCTATATTTGCAATGTTCCAAGAAAACCAGTTGTTCCTCTTAAATAAAGCAGTGCAGAGAAAATAAGGAGGATGTGGAGGATGGAGCCGTGAGCACCAGCAGCAGGGATACAGGAAGCGGACATTATTGGCAGTAAAGACAGAGAACAGACATCTGTAGAAGGAGTGGCAACCACATGAAGCCATGGGATCCAGATGGGACAGGAAAGGGTTAGGAAAATGGGATAATACCAGAAATATGAAAAAATAAATCAAGGAGCCACTCAATGAGAAACTGAAAGTGGAGGAAAGAAACTGTGTAAAGATTGTCCAACCTTTATAAGATAACAGTTTTCTGGAAAAAAAAAAAAGTACAGCAAAGAGTTGCAGTAATTACGGGTCTGATATAAAAAATTCAAACATTCAGCTAAATGGACAAAAACCTACAACCAGACAGAGATTTCATGTGGAGAGCTCCGGATGATCAGAGCAATCAACTCAAACCAATTCCAGCTAATAGCAGGTCTGCCAATGGAACAAAACCAGCACAGTAGTAAAGCCTGCAGTGAAAAAAAAAGTGGGAGGGAAAAAATTGAAAAGATGGCTGACCACCAGATGATGGTTTATTGACAATACTGGAAAAGAGGCACTGGCTTCAGCTCTCTGTTCTGGGTTTGCCTATGTGGCACAGGGTGTTGGCATTGTTTCCACTCCATTCGAACATCAGCTCTGGCCTTTCTGTCTACAGTTTCTCTGTTTTCCCTGTAGGCTGATTTTCCAGGTGTAGCCCCCCTTCTGCCTGTTGATGAGCTGCCGACACGTCCAACTGTGTAACCTCATCTGTTGTGCAATATCAGCTGGGATGAACACCAGCTCCACAAATAAAATAAACAGAATATATATAGAGTGTGATCCCTTCATATGCACTGACATATACTTGTGTAAGTGCCAGTAAAGTTTATTTGTATTTAAAATGATACTGTACACTGCACTCGATTGATTTACCCCATCAGAAGCAATAGACACATTCCACTTCTAACCTCTATGGAAAATGTCAAGAGAGCCAATATCGGCTCAGTTTTTCACCATAGCAGATGTGCAAAAGTGTTCACATTTTGTTATGTACATATATGAACCAGACAACATCCAAATGTCAGACTGAGAAATTCATTTTTTACCAATGCTTGACATTGTATACTGAGTAAAAATGCTTGGAATGAAAGGTGTTGAATAAACTTTGGCTCTTCAGTCACAGTTCACAATAAATCAATAGAGACGGCTTCGGGGGGAAAAAGTCACTTATTTTGCTGTCTCTAACATGGAATAATGGTAATTTGATGGGATGTATTCCAACATTTATTTCTATTCATTTCAATTCTGTTTATTTACAGTGGGTTGCAAAAGTATTCATACCCCTTGAACCTTTCCATATTTTGTCACATTACAACCACAAACATAAATATATTTCACTGGAATTTAATGTGAAAGACCAACACAAAG
>JARVGW010000161.1:10003807-10036223 GCA_031762495.1 Anablepsoides rubrolineatus
CTCTCCGGTGGTTCTAAGCGGGTAGAAGCGAGTACAGCACGCTTATGATTTTCACGTCAGCAGAATGCTGCGTGTGGGTTAGTTCTGGGATTGATTGACAGAAGAAATTAGTTACATGTGCAAACTCCCTCCTGGAGCGAGACGCGTTTGTGTTGGAATACGAGCGCGCGGCGCGTTACAACAACATTGTAAAAGCAGTGATAAAACCATCAAACCTTTTAGGTGATCTTGAGAAACTGTGTGAGAAAATCTGTGTGAACTTTGATAAGTTTCCCTGTTATGTAGTTTCAAGGAAACACCTCTCAGTATTACTATTTTATTTTATCAGCTTCCCTCTCCATCAGGCTTAAGTAAACATCTATTGGAATGTGAACATGTAAGTAGCATTTCTTTATTTTGATTCCTCAATGCTTGTGCTTTTCTGATACCATAGGTTTTGTTCATCTTGGATCAGCCATGGCCTTCAGCAAAGGGTACCGCATCTACCACAAGCTGGACCCACCACCTTACAGTGTAATAGTGGAAACAAGGACCAGGGATGAATGCCTCATGTTTGAATCTGGAGCTGTTGCCGTTCTGTGTAAGGCATCCTTTCTGATCACAATACGTCTCGAATTGTTTTTAAACATTAGCTGTGAAAAATTTAAAGGAAGTGCAGCTATAGGAAATGCATTCTTATCGGTCTGCATGAGGATAGGATTGTGGACTTACAGCATTGCACAGTTGCTCTAACTGTGTATACTTTGTTTGACTTTCAGCGGCAGCAGAAAAAGACGCCATTAAGAACACATACAGTAAAATCTTTGATGCCTATGGAATTCTTGGTGTTCTCCGCCTAAACCTGGGTAAGAAAGAAAAAAAAACAAGTTGCATTGTTTAAATTTTATCACTAGTTTCAAATGTAAATATGAAGCCCCTGTAGCTTGCTTTTCCTTCAGTTATAAGCTGCTTTTTCCTGTCCTACATATGACTTTGAAAGCTCCTGTTATCATAACAAGAAACCATCAACCTTAAAGCGTACAGCTCAGCCAGATGTTTGAGATTAGACAAGTTCAGTTAACTATTGCTCGTCCTGTCTTTAGATTCCTAACGTTTCTGTATCTATTTTTTGTTAAAATGGCACAGCACAACAATCTTCCACATTGTTTTTCCAGGTGACTCCATGCTCCACAGTCTCGTGGTCGTAACAGGATGCAGCTCTGTGGGCAAGGTGCAGGATTCAGAGGTTTTCAGGGTAACACAGACAGACTTTATATCACTGAAGAATGATGCAGGGGATGAGGATCGGATTGCTGAGGTGCGCAAGGTCCTAAACTCGGGACACTTCTACTTTGCCTGGTCTGCCACTGGAGTCAGCATGGACCTGAGTCTGAACGCACATCGCAGGATCCTGGAAGACACTACAGACAACCGCTTCTTCTGGTAGCGACATCCAAATCCCATCGTTTTTAGAGTGGTGTTGAAGTTTATGAGCAGGAGTGAACATATCCTTTGTGTAACATTAAATTTGCATTATATAACCTTCTGGAAAATGTAATTTGCGGTAATGATTTGCAAATTTACCACTGTCTCCATCTCTGTGAATAAACAGGAACCAGTCCCTGCACTTGCACCTAAAACATTATGGCGTGAACTGCGACGACTGGCTGCTGAGGCTGATGTGTGGCGGCGTGGAGATCAGGACCATCTACGCCGGCCACAAACAGGCCAAGGCTTGCATCTTCTCTCGCCTCAGCTCGGAGCGAGCCGGCACGCGGTTTAATGTCCGAGGGACAAACGATGACGGGCAGGTGGCCAACTTTGTGGAGACTGAGCAGGTGAGTCATGATTTTTAACAGTTTTAAGTGTTGGATTGTCGCGCAGTGTCAAGTGCGCCTGTTTATTAGGCCAGCATTTGAGGCGATGACAAAAAGGTAGTCCATTTATTTCTGACAATTTTTCACAATAATCTTTCTTTTAAATCTCATTCATTTTGTGACCAAGGCTCAAACACTGAGTATAATGTAGTTGGGCTGCTGAGCATTGGCGCCACATTAGGAATATTGATTTATTTATTTTGGTTAATTAATCTAGGTTAAATATTTGTTTTATTGTGTGTGAATTTTTATTATTGCACACTTCAGAATATTTTGTTTGAACAGGTTATTTTCCTGGAAGACAAAGTCTCATCCTTCATCCAGATCCGGGGCTCCATTTCACTTTTCTGGGAACAACCAGGAATCCAGGTACTGAAATCATAAAGGCAGCAGTGATATTTGAATGTTAGGTTTTTTTTCTATTTAGCCACATTTTAAAGAAATTAGAACACTTTCTTCATGTTTAGCTAGAAGTCCTGATCATTTCATTTGATGCTGCAGCTATAGGTGGGGCTCAGTTTGATTAACTTAAAACAGTTTGTTTTTAACAAGGCACTGTAAATCTATTTACCTTTTTACCTCCGTTTTAACACATTTTGTTGCTGTGTTCAGAAAAAGTCCATTAAGGGTGTTTTGTTGCACATCAATGAGAGTCGGCACCCTAATGGACTGGATGAGAACCCCCACTTGGTATAACTCTTTTTTTGTTTTGTTTTTTTCCCTCCTGTTTATTTTTATTTGGGGGTGGGAGTTAGTGGGCTTTGCTGTTTTTGTTGCTTTCATTCGGCAGATCCTAATTACTCTGTGCAATGCCAAAAATCATGAAGAATAAATGAATCCTCCTATTGCATTTTCATCCTGGTTTAACATACTGAAAAAATCTATACACTTTTTCAGATCTGTTTGAATTACATAATAGAACTGATCAGTCCTTAACTCACAACAACATATTGGATTCTCCTGCTCTTGTCTTGACATTGCACAGACTAGTAATTTAGATGACGGAGGGAGACTAATAGTAACAGTGGTTGGTAAAGGGCTTTTTTCTGTTTTCCCCAGCTCCCAGACATCTTGGGTCAGGTGAGAGCCTGATCTGAAAACATCCCCTAACCACTTCACTTGATCTTTATTCTGCTAATCTTCCCAAAGCATTTGAATAGGTGTCCACAAACTCTAACCAAGGCTTCTCAGGTTTCTCTGGTTGAAACCTGAAGGAGGCCAAGGCCGTGTTGGTCACCTATTCAGTCCATGAGCTCTTTGGTTTGGTCAAAACACATAGTGGTGGGCTTGGGGTTGTTTTCAGACGCTAATGTGGTCATTCTGCTTTAAAGCACATTTTTAGCGCTCAGCCCCCTCTACCAGTTGTAGCGTGTAGGCTCTCTGCACCTTACTCTCAATTACATTGTTTTTGCTTTACTTTTAGAAATAGTTGTGAAGTAGCAGCTGGATCACAACTGCAGTGCAAAAAACAAATCTTACTCAGAAAAATGTAAATCAGCTTAGCTCTAAGTTCAGTTGTAACTACTAATAGTTGGAGTCAGTATCTTTAGATGTGCTCATAGGGTAAATACTGATTCAGTATTTACTAAATTTTATTTATTTTTTTAATTTATTTTTTTTTCTTTGTTTTTCACAATCAAACTACTTACATTTACTTTATCTGTTCATGTATAAAAACAATGGACTTGATCATGAATAGCTTGTATTTGTAACTTTTATGTTTTTTAAATTATTTAACTTAATTTAAAAACAAAATAGTTCCTTCAATTTTCTCTAAAATCCACTTCAGCATACTTACAAATTTTATGCTTGTTTTACTCTTTTTATTTGTACTTTTAGCTTTTAGCAACAGTTTTTACAATTTTAGCATTTACCATTAGTTTTGTTAGTTTTAGTTTTGAGCTACTTTTTTTTTTTGCTTATTTTGACTTGAAGTTAATTGTAACTTTGTAAATGAGTTTGAATATTCAAACAATCAGTGGAACTGGCTAAACACTGCTTGGAAACAGTTTCTTTGAGCTGTACCGCTGCAACCTGAGTAGTTATCATCTCAGGAAGTGATTAAATATGCATGGACTGGACCAACGTGACAGAAGAGCAGACAAAAGAAGTCACAAATGGCAACAGTGGGGTTCAGTTCAGTCATTCAGCTAAATATAGATGTGCACAAGCGAACTAAGCTGGTGAATATAACCGAGTAAAAGTTGAAATGTGCAAGAGAGAGTTACAGGCGAAGCTTAAAGAACACAAAAAACGGAAAAAGCACTGAATTAATTTTACTTCTTGAGAGAAATGAAGTTGCAATAAATACACTGCCTGGCCAAGATAAAAGTCTCCATCAAAAAATAAGTTCACACACGCTAATATTTTGTTGGACCGTCTTTAGCTTTGATTACAACACATATTTTGCTGTGCCATTGTTTTGATAAGCTTCTGCAACGTCACAAGATTTATTTCCATCCAGTGTTGCATTAATTTTTCCCCTAGATCTTGCACTGATGATGGTAGAGCGACTTTTTATGGCCAGGCAGTGTATCATGATTGTTACAAGAAATACACATTGTTCCTAAAAAATTTAGTGTAATAACAAAACAGGCATCCTCCCATTAGCTAGTGACAAGCCAACAGACTAAAGGGAGACATCTGAAGCGGGACAAAAGGAAGTAAAGTGAAATGTTTGGTTGCTGCCACAAAATTCAAAGGGAACAGCAGAGAAAATCATGAACCTGCCAAGCAAAACGGACAGATTTCCATGCAACAGTCGAAGCGTGAGTTTTGCTAGTTTTCTGTGAAGCCTGTGGGGGTGTAGTCATGTGTGTTTGTACTTCTCTGGCTCTGTAGCCTGGTCTATTTTAGAATTGGTGATAGAGCAAGAAACTAAAATTTGGGGAGAAAGGTGTTTGAGAGATGACACAATGCCTGCTGCTCGGTGTCTTTTGTCTTCGTGTGAAAACCACGTTCCCACAGTGCCACAGTTCTGTTATTGTCCTACTCTATCCGCTCTCTTTTAAAGGTCTAACCAGGTCTTGTGTCCATTTATAAAGCTGCCTCTTTTCTACATTTATATTTTTGTCATCCCATTTTTTGGACCATCTTCACATTTGTGCTTTTTTTTATCTTTACTGAAGTAGGGTACTATGGTTTGTGTCTCTTCAGGTTGGTTCTCATCGTGTGAAACTGTCGAGGGGATTTGAGGCAAATGCGCCAGCTTTTGAAAGGTAATTGAGCTGTTTTGTGTATCTTACATGAGCATGTTTTTTTTCTGCAGTTTTTTGCAGCATTATTTGACTTCTAACCGATAAATAGTCCTCTGCACTTCACTACATCTACTGCACTTAATGTCCAAACACTGGTGAAAAGACTTCTCTGTTTATGAAGGAGAGGATGTTAATTGACGTCTGTCCTCTGAGGCTGGTTTAGTACCAGGAGCATAAAATCACTTGAATTGCCCTTGATTTACTGTTGACTGACAGAGCTGTAGTTTTATGTTCACTGCTGGCTGTTTTGTTTTTTTTTCCTTTTGACCTTTTGCATATTTCAGGAGTGTTTTTAGTTTATATAATATGCTCACCAGATGTTTCGTGGCAGGGGTGTAAACCAGGCCTTTCAGATGTTCTCTCTAATCACTTTGCCACACCCAAATAATACTGGTTTCCCCTTATCAACTCGCAGCACTCAACTTCTACCAGACCAATCTCTAGGTTCTCTTTACTTAGTTCAAGGCAACATTTTACTAGAGGCTATATACAGTTCAAGGTTCTTTGGCTTTCATCGATCTCTGACTCTACCAGAGGTACTCACAAAATAAGTTTATTGCAAGTATGTGTTTATATGGATATGTAACATAATCTTTTCATCAAAAAAGTAATTATTTTTCTTCACAAAATTATGCTCTTAGTTCAGTTCAGATGTAATGACTCAAATGACTCATGATGATATTATAGTTGACATAGTCAAACACAGCTATGCCGCAATTACCAAGTACTTGTCACTTTTTTGGCAATATTTTTGTGATAGGTTACATATCATGATACGGGTCATGATATGCAATATCGCAGTGTATTACAATACAGCAGGCAAGGCAATATTACCTTTTTTTTTTCTCCAAAAGATTCTAATGCAATCAGAAGTACACTGATCGATTGGCTGGACGATTTATTAGTGCACCACTAATTGATATTTTCTTACACCCTTATTTCTTTGACTGTACATTAGTTAGGCCAATAAGGTGACTACTTTATTAATATAATTTAAGAATATTATTAACAGATGTTCATAAAACCATTTACCATATCTGCAAAGTTTCTTATCTGATTGAGTCTTTTTTTTCCAGACACTTTGCTGCTTTGAGGAGGTTGTATGGAAAGCAGGTAATTATCAACCTGCTTGGTAGTAAGGAAGGAGAACACATGCTCAGCAAAGCTTTTCAGGTGAGATGTCATGTCCTTGTTTCTTTTTTTTTTCTTTTTTTTTTTTTACACTGAAACATGGAACTAAACACAGCTTCGCTGAAATAGTTGCAAGTGTGTCATTGCTTTGTGTAAGTTTTCACTGAGATGAGTTCTTTCAGCTCATTCTTGTTTCTCAAGACAGAATGTGTCACTTCCTATTTCATTTTCAGCCAAGCAGCCAGGCTTATTAACAAAAATATAAAGCATTTAAAATATTCAGCATTTTTATGATAAAAGTTAATGATTTCTCATCTTCTTCAAATTTATTTGCCTGTGTTTGTTTATCAAAAGAGAATCCGATCCAGTGGTTTTGCATCATGAATGCAAAATACTTTGCTTTCTTTTACACTTTTTAAGATTTAAAAAAAAAGAACAAATATTTCTTTGTCGCTCTCAGAGTCATCTAAAGGCATCAGAGCACGCAAATGCAGTGAAGATGATTAACTTTGACTACCATCAAAACGTTAGAGGCGGTAAGGCCGATAAACTCCACAGTGTCCTGAAACCCCAGCTCAGCAAATTCGTAGATGAGTGCGGATTCTTCTACTACTCTGGTGAAGCGGGTATTGTGAGGTGAGGAAAAACAATTCCATCCAGTACTTCCTCTTTTTTTTTTTTTTTTCTCATTTGCTTCCTTTTTGCATTTAAAGGACCAGTGCTGGAGTATTTTTATATTACAAAACCACCACACTAGTACACCTTTTATTTCTGCCATTCATGTTATTTACCAACCATCACATAATTAAAGATCCTCATTGGAATTCAGGGTTCCCCCAAAACACACATTAGCAAACCATCCTTGTGTGTAAGTACCTCTGTCCATGAGCCCCAACTATGTGTTCTACTTTCACAAACAAATCAGCTTGACTTGAACAAGGAGAAGCCATGACTATACTGGCAAAAGCTACTTGGGAAAACAATCGCAGTCGCTCCATTCAATACTTCCCTCCCTCACTTCCAACATCTGTCATGGTCCCTCTACATGATTAGGTGGTGTTGTTGCAAAGGGTTAATATACAGTTAGAGGACATTGTGAAATAGAAGAGCATAACTCAATGTCACAACCCCTGAAGAGTGAAGAGCCAACAGAAGAATAAGACATATACTACATTTTTGAGTCATTTCCACACTATGTGGTGATTCACAGCTTTGTCAGCAGAAATGTCCTGTTGTGTCCTGCAGAGCCTGGCGTGTGCTCCGCTCGCTGTCTCCCCTCTTTCGGCATTTTACTGTTTTCATCCCTGCACAAGTTGTTTCTTTTTATAATCTGTCCCAAATATACTCAGTGGAACACCTGTTCAGTCGAAAATCTATTTATCCTCTTGCTGAAACATCACATTTCCCAGTTAATCCTTTTGTGAAAGTGGAGTTACTTCACAAGCCTCAACTTGTTAGACTTAACTGATCTGATCATTCAAGCTAGTGCACTTTAGAGTTATTTTGTCACCGAAAATATCCTCTTCTCAGTGATCAACAAATATAAAATATTCACCATTCAGTACCTTCTTGTTAAACAAATTTTGAAGTCACTTGCCTGTTTTTGTATTGTCAAAAAGTTTAATGATATTTTAACTATTTTGTGCAAATTATTAGCATTTTTGCTCACTGAAATAAGCTGTGTGCTTGCAGGATTTAAAAGAAATAATCCAAAAAGTATGCCACAACTGGGTTATTGTGAAATAGCTTTAGACTAATTAGTACATGCACCTGAGTTTTATGAGCTTATGGAAAGCACCTGGATTTATCATTTGTCGTGTCTTTTCAGGACTCAGGGAGGGACCATGAGGACGAACTGTCTGGACTGTTTGGACAGAACTAACAGCGTTCAAGCCTTTTTTGCTCTTGAGGTAAGACTCCAGCTGCTTATGCCACCTGTTCTGAGTCTGGTTCTGCTGGAGGTTTCTTCCTGTTCCATCCTGTTGCCAAACGTGCTGCTCAGGATGGGAGACTGTGACGAAGTAAAGATTCAACACAGTCTGCTGGCTTCTTTAGATTTGTTCTTTTGTGTACAGTGCCTTGAGATGTTTGTTGTAACTTGGCGCTATATAAATAAACAGAACTGAATTGAATTATGAGTAAGATTTCCCAGATATGCACTATATATCTTATTTAATTCAAACTCCCATCCTCCTCCTCTCCTGCAGATCCTGCCCAACCAGTTGGAACAAATGGGTCTGACAGAGAAGCCGCAGCTGGTGGCCAGGTTTCAGGAGGTTTTTAGGACCATGTGGTCTATGAATGGTGACTCCGTCAGTAAGATCTATGCAGGCACGGGTGCCCTGGATGGCAAAGCTAAGGTATGCAGAAAAACACACACAAACAACAAATAATACAGCGCACAGTTGACCTTTTATAATGCTCTGCAACCTTGCAGACATTTCTGCAGACTAATGCTACTGTAGGTTTTAAATCTGCAATGTTTACAGTATGTGGTATAGCTTAGTTCTATTGGGTTAGTATATTAAGACTTATCTAACACAATAGCTATTTTTTTATTATTGTCTGATCTTTAAAGTTCTTAGAGATGGCTTTGATTACAAATATTGACTGACAACTATTGTTTATTAAGCTCAAGTTGTCTTGAGACAAGATATGGTTTTATTCTTGTGCATAAAACTCAAAACACTACCATAAAACATAACTTTTTTTTTTGTTTTATCTTATTTGGATGATTGAAATTTACAAAAATTAGCAGTCTTAAGTTTTTTAATTGCTGACACAAAACTAACGTTCAGTTCAGTCATACCAGCATGACTGGAAACAAACATGAAGCTGTTCTTGTTTATGAATGGTCTAAACTGAATCATAAAATAGTTTGATTTTGAATAACTACTTTTTTAAAGTCTTACTCGTGCATGTTGTGTGCAGTGTAAGAATAGCTGCATGAGTAGTTGTTCTTTTGTGTAGACCTGTGTGCTTCTGTTTCTAAACTCTTGTACACTGTCTCTTTTGGCTAACTTCTGGACCTCTCAACCTGTGTGTGGTAAGTTTACAAAACAGTAGATGTTTGTGAGCTGTCGGGTCTATTTCTGCCGCTCTGTTTGTTTCTGTGTCTGTGGGTTACAAAGAGGTGGAGGATTTGATTATTTATTCCAGGTTAAACTTGTTTTTACTTCCCTTTTCGTTGTCCTCTTAATAAACGATGACATTAAGGCTTAAAGATTTCACAAGAGACTTTAAGAAATATGTTTATAAGAGAGACCAAGGGAAACAAAAACAACTGTGCTTATGCTTGTATTGACCCTTTGCATCTACGTCACCAAATCACGTGGGAACACCATGACGGACGTCAGAAGTGAGGGAGTGTATTGTACAGAATGGGTGCTATTGTTTTTCTAAGTAGTTTTTTGTTTTTTGCTTTGACGTCTAGCCTACTTGTGGAAGTAGCAGACCTAGTCGGGCTCATAGACAGCTGTATTTAACATAGCTAACCAGTAAAATAGCTAAATGAGAAAAGTTCTGTCACACACATCAACCCCTTTGGACGTTAACTGCATCTTGATCCTCAAAAATCAGATTGAGCTGGTTATTTAACTTTATTTTTTATTTATTCACATCCTACAGGCTCTGACAGGTAAAATAATTTTGAAGCTGAGTTAAAAAAAAACAAACGGGAGATTTATTGTTACGTCCATCTGCAAAACTAGGGAAATCTGTGTCATTTATGGATAATCTGTACAACTTGACAGGTACGCTGTCAGCGAGATTGATATCTATCATCATTAAAAATGAAAAAGGGGGAAAAATGTGTTTTTAACCGTCCTGATCCTTCGCGGATCGGTCCTATTATTGTGTCCACCAAATGTACAGCTGTACAGAAGTTTACGCTAACACAGATTGTTTTTGAGGTCCGTCATGGCGAAGTGGGTGGCCTTTTGGGGTGCGTGACGTCACGTGCAAAGGGTCAATAGTTCAAGACCTCTCAGGAAACATTTGCTTTCTTTTTTGAAACTTGGAGAAATCTGTCCAGATTTTTTATCTTGTGTCCACGAATAAAACTATGCTGCACATCAATCTCTAAAATTTTGAAGTCACACCTCATCCAGAATTTTTTATTTATTTGTTTATCTTGTTGGTGTTAAAAAAAAAAATCTGGGATGATCTCTCTAAAATGTTCTTTCTCATTTTTTCCCCCTCCATTCTTGCATTGGGAAAACACTTTTTTTATGCTGCATCAAGTCCAGCTATTAGTTGAGCTAGTTTTCTAAACCTGTTTTTAATGTTTATATTATTTATTGTGTCTTCTGTTTTAGGCTGGGAAGCTCAAAGATGGAGCTCGTTCTGTGACACGAACCATCCAAAACAACTTCTTTGACACTTCCAAGCAGGAGGCTATAGACATCTTGAGGCTGGGCTCCACACTTAACAGTGATTTGGCAGACAAAGCTCGGGCCTTGCTCACCACTTCTAGTCTTTATGGTAATTTTTCTAACAACATAGATAAATGATGTATTGCGTTGTGTAATATCTGTAATTAGTTAGAAAAAAATCTAATTTTGGTGCAATTTAAGCTGTACAATCTCTTTATTTTGTAATGGCAATTAAAAAATAAAAACACCCACGAGCCATAACATTATGACCACCCACTGTGTTTGTACATTTATTTCTGCCCTGATCTTTCAGGGCTAATGTAGTAGCAATAAAAACCTAATAATAACATGTTAAGCTCGGTCTTTGTGACTGGTCTGCAGAAATATTTAATTAGTAATTTTTTAAGTAATTATTAATTTGAAAATGTCAAAGGAACATCCATTTGAATGCCTAGACGCAGGTTCTCTGGTCATAATGTTGTGGTTCATCGGGGTACAATGGCTCTTTTATTCTGTCTTGCGCGTTGTTGGAATATTTCTGATGAGTTTAGACATGTAGCGATTGGTGTGATATCAGCCAGAAGTGACTGTGCACACACACACAAGAGGTTTATCTGCCTGTTTGTGAAGCGGGAGGAATAATCTGCAAGCATCGGCTCTGTCTCAGCTAAAATAATAATTATCTGTTTTCTGTTAAAGCTATGTTAACCCACGCTTTTTTTCCTTCTCTCCCCTTTGCCTTTGCAAACATTCGTAGTCACTGAGCCTGTCTTACAATCAGGTACAGTAACTGACAGACTGTAATCAATGGACAAATATTGTTTTTTTCCCTCCCTTTCATGAAGTTGTCCTTTCTTTGCTTTTATTATTTGTTACAGTTCAGTGTTGGTAGTGGTTTAACCCACTGTCTGATTGTGTTATTAATAACAATGATTAACAGAAATCGGATAAATTGATTTGTGTTGCAAATCTAACACATTTTATTGAAGCTTAACAGACAGTAGTAAACCATTACCAAGGTTTACCTTGTGAATGTTTTTACATTTTCAATAAGAGTTTGCATTTATATTTTTCCCGCCATGCTCGATATCTTCAAACGTTGTTGTGGACTTTTTTTGTTTTGTTTTTGTTTAGCTTTTCTCGTTTCTGTTTAGTTTCCCATTCCACTCTCTTTGTACAAAAGAGCAGGTTGTTGAGTTTTGCAGCCTAACCCAGCTCCTCTCCTTTCTGCAGCCTCTCCAAGAGTATTGCTGGGAATGTGTCAGAGCTACCACAAATACACAAGGCCCAAGAAAATCAGAGTGTGTGTTGGCACCTGGAATGTCAACGGGGGTAAACAGTTTCGCAGCATTGCGTTTCGGAACCAAACGCTGAACGACTGGCTGCTGGACGCTCCTAAAAAGGCAGGCCATCCCGAGTTCCAGGGTACGTTACACTTTATTTGTCTGCAATTACACCTGGTTATTATCAACCCTTAGACAGATTGTTTTATAGGGATACTCTTGTTTATTTGGTTGAAGAAGTAGTCGTGTGTTTGAAAATGTGTAAATAAGGCAATTGGTTTTTATTTTACTTACTATTACAAATTTAAATAAATGGAAAGGAACTAATGAACAAAAGCAGTTAATTTGATACAACAAAACAAAAAAAATTGTGGTTTTGTTTTTTTACAATTACAAAATTGTGTCACAAAAATGTTTTTTTTATTATTATTATTTTTCTTCTTTCACAGACAGCAAAGCCAACCCTATAGATATCTTCGCCATTGGTTTTGAAGAAATGGTTGAACTGAATGCTGGTAACATCGTCAGTGCCAGGTAGGATTTTTAAGTTTCTAGGCTGAGTTAACTGAGGTTTTTAAAGTTTATGAAATACACACTTGAGTCTTTTTTTGATATCGTAAATAAATGACCAGAGCTCTGACATGGCGCCTTACTTCAGTTGTTCCTGGCTGCGCAGCATCAATATCACTATCATGATCGAACAGATGCTGCTCAACCAACCATCTCCACTCCCAAAACAGAAACTAAAAAAAAAAAAGTGGGAAATAAATATTGGATGTTAATATTGGCCCTTTTTTACATATTTGACCAATACTAATATTCTAAAAAATGACCAACATCGACTGATACCGATATTAATGCCGATAGTGTGCATCCCTAGTTGTAATAATGCTTCTTTGCAATAAACCTTATACTGTTGGTAAGGTTGGTGATTTTCCTTTTAAATGGTGCCACATTTGTAAGGATCATGCATTTGTGGGATGAGTAGTAGAGAGTATGTGGGTTGCACACAGGACAAATTAGCCATATCTTCTCTGCCAAACAACTCATTTTGCTGTTGCTATTGCTTCTTGTTTTGAGCTTCTGGTACTCCCAGGTGCTGCCAACCAGGTGCCCAGTAGAAGATTTTTTGCCAAGAAGCATTGTTACAACAAATAAAAATAATCTACAAAACAGAAATGTCCTTACTTTTTGTGCCAAGTATATTTGAAACGAATAGTGCAACTCATTTTTTTAAATGAGCATTTAAAACAAGTATGGAAATAGCTGATTTCAGGAAATGTCATGCATCAGAAAACTTGACCTTTTCTTTCAGCACTACAAACCAGAAACTCTGGGCCGCTGAGCTCCAAAAAAATATTTCGAGGGACCACAAATACGTTCTGCTTGCTTCCGAGCAGCTTGTCGGAGTCTGTCTGTTTGTTTTCATTCGCCCACAACACGCGCCTTTCATCAGGTATGAACTGCACAGATCCTCCTGCAAAACATTTAATGCTTAAAGAGCTGCAGCGACAGACGTTAAGCTCGTCGCTGTATTTTGCAGGGACGTCGCTGTTGATACGGTGAAAACTGGAATGGGCGGAGCCACAGGTAATAAAGGAGGCGTCGCCATCCGTTTGTTGTTCCACACCACCAGTATCTGCTTCCTCTGCTCCCACTTTGCTGCCGGCCAATCACAGGTCAAAGAGAGAAACGATGACTACAACGAGATCACTCGCAGACTAAGCTTCCCCATGGTAGTAACTGTTCCAGAGACAAATCAGTTTAAAGAATTGTTTTGATTGAGCTTTATAACATCGATCCTGTCCTTCAGGGTCGTCTGCTGTACGCACATGATTATGTGTTCTGGTGTGGAGACTTCAACTATCGAATCAACTTACCCAATGAGGAAGTGAAAGATCTCATCAAGCAGCAGAACTGGGATTCGTTGACAGCTGGGGATCAATTGTTAGAACAAAAGAATGCTGGAATGGTAAGAGTTACAGAACGTATGTAACTTTACTGCATTAGTAATTTAAAGATTTTACTTTCTAATCACAAAAAAGGTTCCTTGATTTGAGAAACCTAGTTTGATTGATTGATGATGCCTTTATTGTCATTGTATGGAGCACAATGAAATTACATTTAGGAACACTCATTCAAGAAGACACACACATGACAAAAACATGGGGGAACAGGTGAATGGGAGAATGTTTAATTTACTATTATTATTTTTTTAAAGTTAACATTTAGTTTATAGGCTACTCCTGCTCCAAATGGAATTGTTTTGAATCAATTTATTACAAAGACATTTTCCTATAAAAAAAGAAAAGAATCTCTTCAGTCATGCCAACTTGTTCAGTCATAAAAAAAAAGTCATCAGCTGAAAAAAAGATCAAACCTAATTAAATAAACGTTTTTTTCAAATGTTTTCCGCAGGTCTTTCGAGGTTTCATCGAGGGACAGTTAGATTTTGCTCCCACGTATAAATACGACCTCTTCTCAGAAGATTATGACACCAGTGAGAAGTGCCGCACACCAGCCTGGACTGACCGCATACTTTGGAAAAGGAGAAAGTGGAACTTTAACAGGACAGGTTGGTCGCAGAGGAGCTGCAGACAAGTTGTGCTGAACTAAAACAAATTAAAAAACTCCAAACATTTGGACTTTTACTGCTGCTGTAGTTATTGCTGAAATTAGCATACCTGTTTCTTTTGGACTCGTCTTCCAGCTGAGGAAATGAATGTTGTTGGTGCCACCTCTACATCAGGGGAGAACGAGGATGATCCAGAGTACGCCTGGAACCCTGGTTCTTTGAAGTATTATGGCAGGGCTGAGCTCAAGACCTCAGACCACAGGTAACCAACTGCTACTGTACTTACCAGATAAATAATGGAACTATCTAATCTCATGTTTCAGGGATATTGTTGCAATGAAATATAAAAAACAATGTTTCTCCTATATCTTTCTTTAGGCCTGTGGTGGCAGTAATAGATGTGGACATCCTGGAGGTGGACCCAGAGGCACGGCACCAGGTCTACAAAGATGTCATCGCCCGGCAGGGGCCACCAGATGGCACCATCTTGGTGTCTCTCTGCACCTCCGGGCCTGATGACTACTTTAGTGATGAACTCATAGATGAGCTGCTGGATAAGTTTACCACTTTTGGAGAGGTCATCCTCATCAGGTGAGCCTAGCGTCACCCTGCAGAGAGGCAGACGATGGGTCACATTTACGCAATTGTCCCGCATTAATCAAATGTTGTTTTCTGTGCAGGTTTGTTGAAGAAAAAATGTGGGTGACGTTTTTGGAAGGTTACTCTGCCCTGGCTGCACTCTCTCTCAGCGGATCCACAGTAAGTCATTATTTAGAATCAATTATAGTTCAAGACCTCTCAGTTGGAAGCCTGCTAAAAGTTACAGGTGGAAAATATGATTCAATAAAAACAGGACATCCAGATTACACACCTATTTACCAATATAAAAAATTTTGTCTGCTTCTTTTATTTGCGTCCCTCTTTTTAGATCCTTGACAAGTTGATTGACATCCGCTTAAAGAGTCCAGGCTGGATCAAGAGTCTGGAGGAGGAAATGAGTGTGGAAAGGATCTGTGGAAGCATGCCCACGTCAGCCAGCTCCACTCTACTTGCTGAGGACGTGGACGTGGGTGACGACGATTACGATATGGAAGGTGAGGAGCTGTCGCCAAGCTTTCCTGGTCCTCTGGACATTTAAAGTGCAAAAAGAACTCTTTCCTTCATGTGTTCGTCTCCAGGTGATGTGGATGACGAGGTGGAAGACATCCTTCCCCAGCACCTGCAGCCTGGCGCAGGCTCTGCTCCCGGATCCTCCCCTCTTCCTTCCCCCCGCAGCAGTCCCTGTCCCTCCCCTACCCACGGAGAGCCTGCTGCTCCCAGCAGACCCAGTCGTGCACCACAACCCTCTCGACCATCGCAAGGTAATAAAAGCACACAAATAAAGCAGGAAGTTAAATAAATGGCTCCAAAACATTTGATAATTTGCTCTGGATGTTGTCTCTTGTCTGGTGGAATATAAACTTTAAATTTGTTGTTTGCAATATGTGGAAGGCGGTATAAGTCCAACAGCACAGAGAAGGGAAATTCCAGGTAATGTTGTGTGTGATTAGTATAGTTTGTGTTGATTGTGTCTTTCAGTAAAGTGTTGCCTCTTGAAACATACATAGGTGTGTGATAATAAAATGTGTGCAGTGGAAAACCTTTTTTTTTTTCCTTTCAACAAATCTAAATTCTATCTTTGGAAAATAAAAAGTAAAAGATGGACAGCTTTGCAAATTGTTTTTAGAATTTAGGTACGTGTGTTTGTACAATAAACCAACTTAATTTCTTATGCATAATGTTACATTTTGTTGTAGTGAATGACCATGTTTTTGCAGATCAAATGTAGTGAGCAGTTGATTCTGAAAACCTATTTATAAAAGCTGAAATCTGAAACTGCTCCATTTTATTGAATAACATTTGTTTTCCTGTGTTTTGTTTCCGCCCAGGGCCTCCTGTTGACTTCCAGCCCGGAGCCCCCACAGCTCAAAGCGTGGAGCCCAAACGAGCCCCTCCCCCTCGCCCCAACGCCCCACCGCCCAGACCTGCTCCACCTCAACGCCCACCCCCACCTTCAGGTAAAGGACCATCCACTCAACCAGAATGGGATCCTACACAGTTTAGATTCATGTTTTCTCATCCTGCCACACAATGAGATTTTTTAGGCAGGTCGTAACGTTTCATTTTTTTTTATCCCACTGCTTTGCCAAACTCCCGAAGGAGGCACGAGTCCTCAGCCAGTTAGAAAGTACTCTGCAGGTAAAGAGAAAGCTCTTAAATGAGTGATGTGTTCCATCATCTTATGAGGTTGAGGTATTTAAACGAGGGACTTTGATGTTTCCCATCAGAGCTCAAAAAGGCACAAATGAAATGTTCTGATTTTTGTTATCAGTGTGAAATATTTGATTAGGGTAAATATTTTTCTAGTTCACTGTGTGTGATTAAGAAGCTATGAAACTCATAAATTTAACTCAAAGAATTAGAACATTTGTGCTTTACTTTGGAATCAAAAACTTTTGTGTATAAAGAAATTTTGTTACCTTTTTACTGATCTTGGTTAGCATTCTTTGTAGCATTTTCCAACTAGTTTTGTCATAATTTAGCGTTGTGCATCATTTAATTCCTCTAATATGCGATCTTGGCAGATGTAATCATCCCTCTGTGTTGTTCTCTAAATACTGTACAAATATAAAGTTTTCTGTACCTTTTTATTTTAAACTGAAGCTAAATGGTTCAATTTATAATTGTTGCTTTTAATGTTTTCTTCTCTACTTTCCATATTTTGGGGGGTGGAAATAACATTTTCTTTTTAAGACTGTGGCAAATGTCCCAGCCCACTGCTTGGTAGGAGAGGCAGTGAAGGTAACAAAACCAGTAGTTAGTTTTTAGATATGTTATGATTCATACACCCTTAAACTCAGTCATCAATGTTAATGAAGAACTCTTGACATTGATGTTTTGTGACGTTTAGTTGTGTTTGTTTGTGTAACCTAGATGTGAAAATAAATAAATAAATCTTATGGTTAAAGAATCAGATATAGTCTAATTTAATGAGCCATGAAAGAGGAAAAAATATGTTTTTTCATCTTTAAGAACAGTATTTTCTCATACAAATCTAATATTAAGCAGTAGTTTAATGCATCATTGCTTTTAGATGCATTTCCTTTAATGAAGCTAAACCCAACATTTAAACTGGTATTACATGCTTTGTCATCTTACAGGACAATCTGAATAATAGTGATTACCTTTTTAAATGTGCGTTTAATATACTTGGTGAAAAAAATCACAACATAAGAGATAATGTGTGTTAAAAGAAGAAGCTTTTGTTGTTTTTTTATATTATTAGCTCCGTCAGCATTTCAATCGTTCTGCTTTCCCTCATATCCATTTTCCAAAGTGCTTCTAGCACGCAGTTTTCTGTGGGGAACACCTGTCGTTGGATTTCAGTAGGCCACTTTGTGTAACTGTAATGTGGTTTGGTTTCCTTTGTGCTGCAAAGGCCCAAAAAGTCCCGCTCTTTCTCGACCAGATGCTGCTGCAGGTGAGTGCCGCGAAGCATGACGCAGCCCCGCTTGGCATGAATATTTCGGTTGATGCTAAGTGGTGTTAGGTGGTTGTTTTTGCGTGAAGCTTTGTTTACTTGTGTACTTGTGATATGCTGGTGACATCAAACCTCCCTCTTGCCATTGTAAACCTGTGTAGTGCGTTTTATGTTCTGACACGAAATCTGCCTGTCCTTGGGTGGAGGATGGAGTTTGGTTTTGCAGCCTATCTTGACCTGTCTTTGAGCTGTTTGTATGGTGTCTGTGGTTAGCTGATTCCCTTTTTCATAGTAAGGGTGTGTGGAGTTAGCAGGGGTTGACTTACGTTTGGTGGCTGTACGGGGAGGAATTCCACTGAAAAAGATATTTAAGTACTGTGGGAAAATGATTGTAGGCTCTGAGAGGGGCTCAGGAAGATAATAGAGACAGCAGAGGAGTATCCTAACTGTAGTAAGCAGCTGGCTCACAGAACAAGGCCTTTCTCTTACAGACCTCCTGCAGCTCAAGAATAACTGAGTCATCACTGATAATGGAGTTGGCTGCAGAATTTGTTCAGATGGAGATGGATGACGTTTTCTCAACCGTTATTAGTTATTTACATCTGTTTAAACCCCATTTTGTTTTTATCTTGTCTCATTATTTGCTCTGCAAAATCTGCTTTTTTATAAATGTTTGTCTTGTCTGTTTGAATCAGGTCGGGGTCAGGCAGCAGCTGGAGCTCCTGGACCTTCCAGACCAGTAAGTTCACAACCAAGAATTAAAACTTAAATACAATCGGTTCCTCTTTCTTGCACAGTATTTTATTTTCTGTCCTTTTTTTAATTTGTTTTTCATCGTCCAGAATATTCCTCCTCGAGCTGGAGTGATCAGTGTGACGCCTCAGTCTCGCCCACTACCTCCGTCTCACCCAGGAGCACCAAGGCCCATCCCTGAGGTGCACCCCGGGGCCCCTCGACCTATCCCGGACACCCACCCTGGCGCCCCACGGCCTGTGCCCAGTGCTCAGGCCAAACCACCCGACCTGCCAATGGGTAAATAAATATGTATTCATGAATTACAACTTTTAAACATTTGCCCAGTTCTGATGATGTCATAAAGAGGCAGCAGCTTTCGAATTGAATGGATGGTTAAAGATTTCTCTTCTGGATGCAGCGCATGCAGGCCTTACCTTTTTGGTTCTGTTTGCTCCACTCAGGTCCTCCCCCTTCAGGACCCCCTCCTGCAGCCCCCTCTGCTGCGAAACCCCAGGTTCAGTCGCCCATGAAGCCTCAGCCGGCTCCCGCTTCCATTCAGTCTCAGCTCCCTCCGCCAATGCAGCCCACGCTCCCAGCTCCTCTGCAGCCTCAGCAAGCCGCCGCTCCCAGAGCACCGACTCCATCAACCGGAGCCCTGAACAACCCCACCCCGGCTGGGCCTCAGCCCAGCCTGGCCTCTCCTAAACCTCCACCACGTTCCCGCTCTTCTCATGCTCTACCACCTGATGCTGCCAAGGCTGAGACGGCCCCAGCTGCACAGGTTAGACTGAACAAAGAACATGAACATAGTTACTATTAGTGATTATAAGTAGTAATAGAAAAGGAAATCTTTTGTTTCTTCTTCTTTGACTCACATTAGATGAACTTAGTTGTCTTTGTCATTCTTCCTGCTTTTGTCTTTTTTTTCTCACAAGCTGGAGAAGCCATCAGGGTGAAAGGTACTTGATATTAAAAGCTTGTTGTTGCCATTTCCCCTCATTTAGTCCTTCATATGTTCTCACTCTGTTGCAGAGGGTTAGGGTGAGCTCATATGTGCAGAAATTGACTGTGTCTCAATTCAAGGGCTGCAGTCCAGGTAGGGCATATTTGTTGGCTGATTACAGCACTGCCCCGTGCCGTAGGCTGTCCCGATTCATGGGCGCCTACTCCTGCGGCCCACAAAATCTCCAAAACGTAGTGTCCTACATGGCCAATGCTATCCCACTATAGTATGGTCAGCAGACTAAACAGAAAAATGAAGATGGTGGAGTTGGAAATTTATCACCGATGAAAAAATTAGTTTTTAAATATGTGATATGAAACGTATCACCTAACGTGGCAAATACTTGTCAACCGTCTCATTTCACAGCAGTTTATGCAGCCTACATGGGCAACCTAAGGCCCTTGTAGGGTGCAATCTACATGGGCTGCAACCCCTAAATTGACACAGCTAGTGTTTTAACTTTTTTATTTAACCCAGATCCATTAATTTATGTTACATTTAGTCAATCTATGTTGATCGTCACACATGTATCGTTAATTTTTAAGTCTGCTACATTAAAGGTACCCTGTGATGGACATGAAAGAAATAAAAAGCGTATATTTAAAAGGAGCTAGACAAATTGAACAAATTAAAAGCTTGAATGAACAATTTTTAATATGTCAATTGTTTTGTTTAATAAAATGTCATATTGTTCACTAGCTCCAAAGGGTATCTTTATTTTTTTTGTTTTGTCTTCAAGCGTAAGGCCCATAATAGTCACACTTCATTGATTTTTAGCACATGGTCTTTGTTTTCTGTTTTATTCTGAAAGATGTTTTTTTTTTTTTCACTTTAGACAAATGGACTGAATGGATTCCTTAAAGAAGCACAACTGAAGCCCGACCCATTTGACACGCTCACATCAGACTTCCTCTCCTCCTCATCCTTACAACATACCACCCAGTCACTGAGCAGAGGCTCCTTCCTGCACTCTCCACCCTCCGTTCCTCCATCTGCATTTTCCTCCTCCACCCTCCCCTCATCCTTCTCCCACCAGTCGTCACCGTTATCCGACCTCCAGTTCCTGGATCCGACTTCTTTTCCCTCGCTTTCCACCCCGTCCGTGCTGCTCCCACCACCTCCAGCCCCGCCTCGCAGCCGCTCCCAGGAGGTGCTGCGGGCCTCCCCCAGCCCTTTCCTTTCCGAGCTGCTCCCCGCCCGCCCCAGCAGCACCAATCCGTTCACAGGCCCTCTGGTTCAGCAGCAGCATCAACAGTGGCGCCCGCTCACCCCAGACTTCAGCAGCCAACATCAGACCCTGCCCACTCCGGCTCAGCCGCTTATTCCCAGCCCCGCCCCCGCAGCTGCTCCCACCTCCCAGCTGGACAGAACCATGTCTCTGTTCGGATCCACGTCAAGTCATAACCTTTTGCTTCCGCTTGCTCCTGCTCCCACTTTACCCCTGACTCTCCCTTCCTCACTTCCTCCCACCCTCGCGCCCCGTAGCCATCCACCCCCTCCAGGAGGGAACCAAACGAGGCGGTGGGTCACATTCGATGATGATTTGAAACCCCCAACCAAAACACAACAGAACCCCTTTTTCCCTTCCACTCCTCTCGTGTCCCAAACTCAGACTCTGCCGTCCCGCTCCGTGTTCGACTCGGAGCCAGACTGGTTATCCTCTGCCACCGGGGTATTTCCGACCTTGGCCCCTCCCATCCCAACTAGAACTGCAACCATTAACCCAAATCTCGCAGAGGGACCCAGTAACAACGGCTTTTTCCCCAGGGAGTCAACAGAAAGATAATATCACCCCTCATCTGTAAGGGGCGTATTCATATATGTATAGATCTATAATAAATGTGTATATGTCTGTGTGTATGTACAAAAGAGACAATATTTAAGAAGTATATCCCAGTCCCTTCAAAATCACAGGAAAGGATTTATATATCAAACCACAACAACTTTGTGTTTTAAACCAAGAGGTTTATCTTCTTCCTTGCTATTAGCATTTGATTTTAAATTTAAATTTTCAACGTTTATTCACAGCAGCAATTGTGTGCCTGTATCTACAGTGTGTTGTTCTATAAATATATACAAACAATATGTTTAACTACATGTGCAATATCAAGATATAACTGTGCTGCATCTGCCGGTGAGGTAAATCTACGTGGCTTTGCAGTTCCTTCAGCGACACACAGCAGTTCATATCCATCGTTTTTAACTAATCTGGTCATCATGGAATTCTCTGAGCGTAATTTCTTTGTTTTAAGCCGTCTTCTTTTGATTCTTTTTCAAAATATATCCTGATTTTTATTTTTATTTTTTTAATGAATGTAGTTTTAATTTGCACTGAGGTTTTTGCCTTTATGTTGACGTCACAGTGTGAGACAAAAAGCAGCATGAGGCGATCCGTCAGCCGCTGGACCTCCATTTAATCGTAACGCAGTCAGCATTAATTGTCTGTAACCTGATACATTTGACTGATGACATTTTGTAGCTCTAAATTAAAACCTTTACTTCAAAATGTACATAACTTCATTACAGAAAGTACTGAATAAGAGGGCTGTTTATCACTTTTCTTCCTCTCTAATGTCTCGTTTTTGATTTCTCTAAAGCATCAAATCGTGTTATTTCATCCTCAGAGAATGTTGTGTACTTGTGCGTGTACATGTACTCAAAGTACAACCATAATATGGCTTGGATCAACAAGCAGGACAGCACTTTTTTTCTTTTGAAAACTTTGATTCTAGGTAAAGGAGGAGCCATACTTATCAGTTCTTGTTACAGTTACTCTGCTATTACTACTGTGGTGCGACGTGATGTGCTGTGTTTGAGGTGCATATCGTTCATTGTCGTGTTTGTGTTTGGATGCGTGCGTGTACAGATTTTAGAATTGAACGTTGCAGTTTCTCCCCCTCCCCACCCAAAAGTAATCTCCTTTTTTGGATAAAAAAGCAACATATTTCTTAACAGACTGAGCAGCCTGCAATCATGTATTCCTTCTATGTGGCTGCAACTGTGTATGCATACAGTATGTAAAAAGTACATTTCCCTGCAGCCAAACTAACTGGTCACTCTTCATTACTGAGCACGTAGACTGAATTAATAGGTGTGCTCAGGTCAGAATCTTTCCAATTCAAACTAATTATTCCAGTTGAGTTTTTTTTTCTGCTGAGCTTCCCTTAGATTTTAATTATTTTTATGTGTCAGTATTTTTGTCCTGCACTACCTGCTTCACTCATTACAGACTATGATGATGAGCAATAGGTGTGTTAAAGGATCAGTGAGGGCACTATTCTCTGATGTGCTGTTTCCCTCCCTGTCCTCAGAAATTATATATTCAGCAGAAGTGTATGGTAACCATTTTAAAGAATCATGAAAAAAACAAAAACCATCAGATTCATGATAGGACCACTAAAGTATTGCTTCTACACTCTTTACACAGTTGTAAAATAAGCAAAAAGTAATGGACACTGACTGCAAGTATCAGACTGCATCTCGAAAAAGCATTTGTTTTACTTATTGTGTGCAGTAGATTCTTTATCAGGTTACAAGCCAGCGCTTTGTCATGTCACAATTTTAAAGGTTCAAAATTGTTTTATTCACTTCTCTTTTTTTTACAAAATCAAGTTTCTCCATTTGTGACATGGATGTCTCTTCCCTTTATGGCTTTAGTCTGTAGTAAATAGGAGTCTGTGTTGTGAATCATTCTGTATGTATTAAAGTGAAAACACAAAGCTGTAATTCATGTTAATATCTAATGTTCCATAGTTTACGTGCAAAGCAAATGGCACATTTATGTATGAAGCAGTTTGTGTTGTATGTATGCAAAATAAACGTATGTTGACATGAGCGTTTGCTGCTTTTTCACTGCGGACTGTCACTTGATTGCACAACATAGAATTAGTTTTAAATGATGTAGTCCACATTCACTAAAAAGTACATTTATTGTTTTTGCATTCTTAGATTTGTGTTTTTACTTTAGCATATTTTCCAAAAGTTATTAAAGAGTTGATTTAAATGCTAATGATTTGTCAGATACTTTAGGTGGTGCTAATGTTCAGAGTAATAAATGTTTCACATTAAAGGAACACACAGTTCTTTTTTTTTTTCAAGTGAAAAAAATGTTTTATGCGTCCTTGTTTTGATGATCTAATTCAGACTTTTTTGTTATTTTCTTTGAGCATATAAACAGATAGAATGTCTGTGCCCATGGGCGTAGAGCTTTAAACAGAGACAGACTTGTCTAACAGATTGGCAAGAAACCAAACTAAAGGTTCAATTTATGCAAATTTTCTGTCCTAGTTTAATATGTACCAATAAATTTATTTTGGCTCTTT
The DNA here is from genome assembly GCA_031762495.1 of Anablepsoides rubrolineatus. NCBI lineage: Eukaryota > Metazoa > Chordata > Actinopteri > Cyprinodontiformes > Rivulidae > Anablepsoides > Anablepsoides rubrolineatus. The sequence goes on from JARVGW010000161.1 coordinate 10,027,863, forward strand.
TAACTCATTTATCTAATTTATCATTTTTATTTTGTCCCATGTTGGCAAATCTGCACGTTTTTGTGTGGTTATTACATAAATGTATGCTTGATTGATCTGTCTTTGTCATTTTGTTCCTATTGTTTTTGTTATTGATTTCGTCTCAATTGTCTTCTGTGTTTTTTATGGATGGATGAATGAATGAATGAATGAAGCCGAAGGGTCTGGTCCTGGTTTTATTTATTCATATGTTTATGCCTAGATTCCACAAATACTCCCAGAAAACACATACAAATATATTAGTAAATCACATCTTAAATCGCTTCTCATTCATTAAGACTTAATTAAAAAAAATAAAGTGACATAAATGATTTTGAAACTAAGTTATGTCTTTTTTTTATCCAAAAAAAAACAAAAACTCAACTCATAATGTTATGCCATTTGTCGCCGTTAGGGGGCAGTAAGTCTGGTAAAGTCAATAGGAGGAGTCGTTCACCTTCACTACAGCGTAGAAGAAGAAGCTGAACCTGACGTCCTGTAGATGTGTTGCTAGCTGTTAGAAACGGATTAAAAATCTAACTTTACTATTGAAAGAACTTCGTTGCTAGCTAGCTACACAGGTAAGTGTTATTAATCTTTATTTGTCCACTGTAGGTATGTTGATTATACGGTGTAAACAGGAGCCTATCATTAGCACAAGATTAGCTAAGCTAGCATTATTTTCTCAGCCGTCTGCTTCTCTGTTGCCATGGTTACTTTACTTGAAAACAAATTTCTGCCCATTTCTTTCAGGAAGTAGGCTAGTGGATATCATGGTGCAGCTACACGTGAAGCGCGAAAATGAGAGCCTGTTTCTTTTCAACACCACGACCGACGCTCCTCTGGAGTCTGTGATTCAACAAATTACAGCCATCTACAACGGGAGTCTCAAAGTCGACAGAATATGTTCAGGTGAAAACTTACCTTTACAGGTGTCTTTGGTCGCTTTTTACACACTAAACCTTCAAAAATAAAGTTAGAAATATCTATATGAACACATGCATAAGAGTGTCAAATGGACAATCTTCAATAGGTATTACTTTGGTTTTGTTGATGTTTGTTACAACACATACTGTAAATATTTTGCTTGCAATATTTTTTTGTTCGTGACACAAATGTGTTTGTTCTTTTGTGTGAATATACCCTCAGAGATCCCAGAGCTTGCAGATCATGGTATCACAGTCCCACCCAACATGCAGGGGCTGACAGAGGAGCAGATTGTGGAGCTGGAGCTGACGGATGAATGGGAAGACACGTGCATTCCTAGTGGAGGGCCAGTGTTTAGAAAAGACGAGATTGGACGGCGAAATGGACATGGTAACAGTTTAATTATTTTGTTTTACTGAGTAAGAACTAAAGCAGACAGACCTAGCTGTGCTTTTAAATATGTCTTGCTTGGAACTGCAGTATTTTGACACGTGATCAGATTTGGTTTTTAAAAATTCTCTCCCTTAAATAAGCTCCTAATGACAAAATGAAGGCGGTGCTGATGAGAACAGTAGAGGAGGCAAAGGCACTAATTTCCAAGGTAAAAAATTAATCATCTTTGGCTTTATTTGTCGAAGTGAGGACGACACCAATCACATTTTTTGTGTTTTTGTAATTTTGCAGAAACAAGTCCAAGCAAATGTTTGTGTCACAATGGAAATGGTAAAGGAAGCACTGGATCAGCTGAGGGGCGCAGTCATGATCGTGTACCCCATGGGACTGCCTCCTCATGACCCGATAAGGATGGAGTTTGACAACCAGGAAGATCTTTCAGGGACACAGGTGAAACAGCTGATCCTGAACATAAACTGCTGTCCATTATTCCTTTCTCTCTATTTTTCTTTTCACTCCATGCTTCTCCACACCTCAGGCATCTCTCAAGGTGATCTCCGAGGATGAATGCCAGTTGTGGTTCGCTGGTAAAGTGCTGCAGAGAGGCAAAAAGCTGCAGGACTATATTGGCAAAAATGAAAAGACAAAGCTTGTGGTGAAAATCCAAAAGGTAAAAGCCATCTGAAAGTTTTTTTGCAGCTGTTTTTTTTTTTCCCCCACAAGACCTTTACTTTATTTTATTCATTTCAGAGAGGACAGGGGGCACCAGCGAGAGAGCCTCTGGTCACTAATGAGCAGCAGAAACAAATGATGCTGCATCACTACAAAAGGCAGGAAGAACTTAAGGTGAGTCCAGGGAAAACCAAATCATATGTTGAATGTATCTGTACTGTACATGCAGTCTCACGTTCTTCTTACGTCATTTTCAGAAACTGGAGGAGGACGACGATGACAGCTACCTGGACTCAGAGTGGTCAGACCGACAGGCTCTCAAACGACAGCTTCATGGACTTACTAATATCAAATGGATGCCATAATAACACTCAGAGCTATGCAGCTGAATGCAGCTGATCACGTTGCTTTAAAACAGACATCTGTGTTTTACTGAGTCTTTCAGAAATTATTTGTCCCTTTGACATATTTCTGTATCATGGCTCATCACAGTACGTGTTCTGAGAAAACTGTTGTTCTGATGAATAGGATTTATCTTGGTGTAATTGTATGCTTTAAAATGTCTTTTACTTTGTGTTAAAAGAATAAAAAATTGTTTCAAATGTAATCGGTGACATCACGTTGCAAATGAAGAAAGTTCAACACCCCTTTGAGTGCAGCAACAAGGATGCGACACCTTTCCTCTCTTTGTCTCCATACACACGCTTTCCTACAGTCCCTGCAGCTCAGAGGCAGGAAGCGGCTGCGCTTGAATCATCTCAACAAAGGGAAGCAAACAGATCTGTCACTGTTTATTTCACAGCCTTGATAGGGATGAATGTGGAAATGTTTGATGATGGAAAGAGACCAGTTATGAAGGAACACGGCAGAGAACCTGGCTCTCTGGCATACATTAATCTAGTTCTGTAGAGCAGTGGTTCCCAAACTTTTCAGTGTCTGACCCTCAAAATACCAGCAGCAGAGACCCGGGCCCCCAATTGTTGGATATTATACATCGTTTTCATGTCAAAAAAATAAGAGCGTAGTAACAATATATATTATGCTGTTTTTGTCAATTTTAGGTACACTAACCTTACTCTTTTGCAACAAAATCTTTTCAGGACCCCACCTTGACCCCAACTTTAGGAACCACTGCTGTAGAAGAAAAAAACAACAAACTCAAGGCCTGCGGGCCAATTGTGGCCTGCCACAGAATTTTATGTGGCCCGTGAGAGCTTCAAACATTGTGCCATGCAGTGTGCATCAAAAGTCTTTTTTATGTTATGCTAAAACAATACACTTTGCAATATCATGAAGTTTTTTTTCTTTCAGCTGCTCCCTTCTTAAGAGGGTACCACAGTGAGCAAACTCAAAGACTTGGCAATTGTTTGACACAAACTGGGCTCAAACCTGCAACCTCAGCTGCCGCACCAAGCTACCATAGCCCCATTGCAATGTCATGAAGATGGGTAAAACAAAGAAACAAAATATGCACATTTTGACCTTTTCACATGCAGAACACCCCTCTCCGTTAATATTGTCAATAAGCCAGCTGCCGTGACACTGAATGATAATAACACGGTGCATCAAGATGCAAAAAACAATGAAAGGACAGCTTTATGAATTAAATTCAGTGTTTTGAACCGGTTTGTGACAATAACATAACTTCAGCTTTTTTGCTGGTAAATGTGAGTTAATATAGCATTTAAATACAAGCTGCCTTTTTGCAGCACAAAACCTATCAACTCCGTTGCAGATATTGCATTCTTCCATTGCAAACACTGCAACACTGCTCTGCATTATATTTAAAAAAGTGTCTTTGGTTGTGAACTAATGCCAAAGATCTCCAAGCTCATGGGCAGCACCCACAGAGGCTCATTTCTTCAACAGGGGGTGCCATTCAGATACGAGTTCATCCAAATTTCCTGGATGATCATGTCTCTGCGCTCAATCCTCTCCGCCAGTTCTGCCGCCTCGCTCACATACGTCACTTCGTCCCAGTCGTATCCCGCCTTCCTCTCTGCAGCCGAGAGCAATGAGCTCTCTGTTCCCTCATCGTCCTCCTCCTCATCTTCCTCGTCCTCCTTGTGGTCCCGCTCCTGGCCGGCTGGCTCGGCTGCGAGTCCCCGATCTCTCCCTCGGCAGGTCACCCGGACGGACAGAGCCAGCAGGGTGAAGAGGAGGCCCACGCACACGCTGGAGGTGAACAGCAGCGCCGCCATTTCCGGGTGCTCTGAGTCAAGCGGGACACAGCAGGAGGAGAGGAGATTTCAGATTGTCCTGCGTGATTATGACGTGAATTCACAGCTGTGGCATGTGGGGAACATTTACCTCTGATGTAGACATACGCCAGGAGAGAGTTGCTCACCATTGCCCCAGAGTTTTCAGGCCTGCCCGACCCTCTGATAGAAGGCTCCTCCACGTCTGCTGGAGAGGCTGTTGGGAAGATTACAAGCGTAATAAAAACATAAAAATAATTCAATTGCAGCAAAATAAGAACTTGCATTACCTTTTTCTGTGGTAGGAAAGGAGGTGGTGCTTATTATCTCAGGGTCTGCCTCCTTCAGTAAAGTCTGTGGCACTGTTAAAAGGAAAACCCAGGCTTTGCATTATTGCTGTGAACCAGTTGTAGCAATAACTGTGACTAGGCTACAAAGTTAGCGCACACTGCCGTGTTATAAATAGGCCCAGCAATGATGGAAAAAGAAATTCACTTAACGCCCTGGCACCACATTCTGATACATGAACAATGTCCCACAAAGTAGAGAGAATGCAGTTCTCCTGCTGCTTTGTGTGTGTGTGTGTGTGTGTGTGTGTAGGTGTGTGTGTGTGTGTGTGATAAAATCAGAGATAGCTGCAGATAAAAGCACACAATGGAAAGCTTTAAATTCCCACTAATGGAACGATATAACGAACAAAACCAGCATGACATCATGTTGAGCTTATTTTTACTTTAAAGCCCCTCTTTAATGTCATGCCACAAGCTTGTAATTCCATTATGTGAATGAGGAAGCAAAAAAAAGGGGGTCTTACCACAGGAATACAGCACAGTGAGGTACTTCCTGGTTCCTGGATAGCAGGGGTCTCGAAAGGTCTGGTTGCCCACAGCAATGGCACACTTTTGTTTACCGTAGCAGGACTTGGACACCAACTGCACGGCCTCGTAGTTCAGACACTCTGAAGGGAAAGAATCAGGGACAAATGTTTTCTACTGGGTGTTATTTGGGCTCAAACTACTTCTTTTGTGCTACTGTCATCGTTCTTATACCAAAACGATTGGCTCAGTTTGAATCTTTTAACTTTATTTACAAAAAAAATCTCCATAAAAATACAGGGAAATAATATCAGTTCCTTCAAAAACATGGATATCTACTTGTCAATTGTTGTCATCTTGTGCTCCTTCCTTCTACCTTTCAACTTTTGTCTCTTGTGAATTTTCGCTTTTAGCTACTGCTTTGATATATTTTGAATTATGTAATGTTTTGCTAATTTCTCCTATAGATACAGCTGTTATTTTTTACCTTAACAATGATTTAGTTAAATCAAACGTTTAGCTCTTGTGTTAATTTAAGTTTTTAGTTGTTTTTTTTTATCAATTGTGGCATTTAGTTATGGGTTATAAGTTTACTGTTTTTAATGCTTTATTATTTTTGCTTTTAGCTACTGTTTTGCTCATTTCTGCTTTTAGCAATAGTTTAGTTAATTTAATCGTACAGCTTTTATGTTAATTTTAGTTTCAAGCTACTTTTTTATTGATTGAAACATTACTTATAGGTTTACTGTTTTCAGCATTTAGATTTTTTTGCTACTTTTTTCTCAGTTTTGGCTTTTGGTTTTGCTGAATTTACCTTTAAGCCATAGTTTGGATAATTTTATTATTTAATTTCATCGCCTAGTCTTACTTCACATAGCAGGAAAAGCACAGGTGACACAAATAGCTCAGATGGAATGCAGCTGCAGCTTGATGTCATCAGATACACCTGTCTCTACCTGCACTGTTACTGTACTGTTTTCACTTTGTTTTTAATAAAAGTCAGTTTCCTCATAAATCAGCCAAATTTCTGTTTTAAGTAAACAAACACAGCTCATCGACCACCTTTCTTGTCTGCCGTAGGTCTCTTTGATATTCATCGCAGGGGAAAGTACAATTGGAAAGAATCAAATCAATGCTGGCTGCGTTCCACACAGCTGTGGGGCTTTTGTGTTCCTGCCTCACTATCACTCAGTCATTGTGGCACGAGGCCAGCTAAGGCTTGTAATCTGAATGATGATGCTCTGCACAATGTTTGTGGAAATTATTGAGTGCACGTTGGACTTTAAATGACCACAGATGGGTGTTGCTGGTTTATAACATGGTTTGACCCCTGCAACATAATAATATAATAATAATTTGGTATGAAACTCACATTAACTCACCAAATGGGGGTGATCCGGTCAGGTGTGAGGGACAGATGTCAGTCTGACCCAGACTTCGACCGTAGACAGCTGCGTAGATGTTCAGCACCTTGGGGAGCTTACAGCGCAGAACCATGATGTCTCCTTCACACACTACCTGTTTTTTGTGTTCAGCTGATGCAGAAAACAACAACAACAACAACAAAGATGTACAGTCGGTGGGACATACCTGTAGTCTATGTATCAAACTAAAGGCCCGCAGGCCAAATGTGGCCTGCCACAGCATTTTATGTGGCCAATGAATGCTTCGAAGTAGTATGACCTTAAAATAAGTGCATGCTGCTTTAAAGCCAGCATTGACCATAAACTACATCTCTCATAATGCATGTAGATTATTTTACTTGTAAAATGAAATAATCCCACCACTATGTGGAGGTGCACAGGGTTCAAAATCAGCTGTGAGATGGGGAAGTTCACAGTGTAAAATCTCCAATTTGCTGCATTTTTGTCAGCTATTTTTGCTGCGACTTAGCTGCACTGGGAAGTGGGAAATTCCCAATTATAAAATTTTAATTGGAATGCCCCTATAGTGGGAATTTGGAAGAGTTCAGAATTAAAGACAGCAGCTACTCATAACAATGAGTAAAACTCTTTTTTTAACTTTTAATAATATTTCTGTATTATATTTTTCACATTTAGTCACTCAGTGCTTTTCAGTGTTTATAAAAGGATGTGTTAAAACACTGTTTCTATGTGGGAAATACCACATAGAGCTCAGTTGTTGTTTGTTAGCAGTGCTCAGCCATAATGAGACAAGGATCGTGACAGAGTAAGACAACCATATGATGATCATGTGGCCCTCGAAGAAAGTGGGTTTGAAACCCCTGCTTTCATGCTCAACCTCAGAAATAAAAGACAAGCAAGTTGGTGGACTCACTGGGTTTACATTTGTAATCTACATGGAGATATTTGGTAGTGCCGGGGCAGGGGTCCTTCCCAAACAGCAGGTGACTGACAGGCAGCTGGCAGTCTCTGTGGCTCTGACACTCTGATAGCAGCTTCTGTGCAAAAAACAAACGAGAGTCAAGTCAGTCCAGCAAACTGAGTCCAAATGTTGCTACAACGTGAATGCATGAGAACTGGAAAACAAACTTTGCCTTTAGAAATCCACAAGAAACACGTAAACAACAATGCAGAGAGGACATGATTTACTCAAAAATTAGTCCAAAAGCTAAACTCACGTCCCATACATGAAAATGCACCTGCAGAGCGGTGTACGCCGAGCAGCTGCGGTTCTCGCGGGGTCCGGATGGAGGCTCCCCTTTGCAGAGCCAGACCTCGCCGCTCCCGTAGAAGGCCGACTGGATGGAGATGGTGGAGTGGCGAGGGCAGTGGAGCCGCAGAGGTGTGCCGTCACAGGCGTGAGCAGAGTGGCTGGTGATAATCCTGGACAGGTAGTCTGTTCAACACAAGACGTCACACGCCACATCAGAGCATCTGTAAAAACACACTACAGTTTGTTTCATTGCTGTAGACCGCTGACACGCTTTGTATGGTTTTTTCTAGTTGTCACAGTACATCAAATTATGGCTAACAATATGCAGTATTTAGTCATTTTTGACATATGATCTTTTGTCTGCTAACCTGTATGAAATGGGTCAAGGGCTGCCTTTTATTTTATGTGCTCCCAGATTAGATAGTTTTAGCTTCTTTTAGTTACCTTCACATGTTGCTTCCAAACCTTTTGCAGTGCTTCCAGCAAGGCATTCAGTCAGTGGTGTTCAGTCCTGGTCCTATGGGGGGCAACTATCCTGCATGTTTTAGATGTTTCTCTGCTTTGACACCTGATTTGGATGAAGGAGTGATTAACAGGCTTCTGCAGACCTTGAAGACTTGCTAAGGGGCAGGGAGACAACTAAAACATGCAGGACAGTGGCACTCAAGGACCAGATTTGGGTACCACTAATCCTTATATAT